>PVKU01004443.1:0-27533 GCA_004027475.1 Anoura caudifer
ATTCTATAAAGCATTTAAGGAAGAGCTAACCCCTATCCTTCACAGACTATTCCAAAAAAATTCCAAAATGATGGAAGACACCCAAACTCTTTTTATGAAGCCAGCATCATCCTAATCCCAAAACCAGATAAAGACACAACAAAGAAAGAAAACTTCAGGCCAATATCGCTGATGAACATAGACACTAAAATCCTCAACAAAATATTGGCAAACTATATCCAACAATACTCTAAAAACATAACACACCATGACCAAGTGGGATTCATCCCAGGGATGCAAGGATGGTTCAACATTCGCAAATTGGTAAATGTAATACATCACATAAACAAAAGCAAAGACAAAAATCACATGACATAGCAATAGATGCGGAAAAAGCATTTGATAAGGTACAATACACATTTATGGTAAAAACACTCGGCAAAGTGGGATTAGAGGGAGCATTCCTCAACATAACAAAGGCTATATATGAGATACCTATATAGCCAACATCATATTCAATGGGCAAAAACTAAAATCTTTTCCACTAAGATCAGGAACAAGACAAGTTTGTCCACTTTCACCACTTCTACTCAATATAGTATTGGAAGCTTTAGCCACAGCGATCAGACAAGAAAAGGGAATAAAAGGCATCCAAATTGGAAAGGAGGAAACAAAACTACCATTGTTTGCAGATGACATGATAATGTACATAGAAAATCCTATAGACTTGGCCAAAAAAACTGCTCAACCTAATAAATGAATCTGGCAAAACAGTGGATATAAAGTCAATATCTAGAAATCAATGGCATTTTTGTATACCAACAATGAAACAGCAGAAGCAGAAATCAAGAAAAAAAATCCCATTCGATATAGCAACAAGAAAAGAAAAATACCTAGGAAGAAACTTAACCAAGGAGGTAAAAGACCTGAATTCAGAAAACTATAAACACTGAAGAAAGAAATCAAGGAAGACACAAACAAATGGAAACACATACCGTGTTCATGGGTTGGAAGAATTAACATAATCAAAATGGCCATACTAACCAAAGCAATTTACAGATTCAATGCAATACCTATTAAAGTACCAATGGCATATTTCACAGACATGGAACAAACACTTCAAAAATTTATATGGAACCATAAACATCCCCAAATAGCTGCTGCAATTTTAAGAAAGAAGAGCAAAGTAGGAGGGATCACAATACATGATACCAAACTGTATGACAAGGCCACTATTATCAAAACAACCTGGTACTGGCATAAAAACAGGCACAGGGACCAGTGGAAAAGAACAGAGAGCGTAGAAATAAACCTAAGTCTTTTCAGTCAATTAATATTTGACAAAAGGGGCAGCAACATAATGTGGAACAAAAATAGCCCCTTCAATAAATGGTGTGGGGGGAACTGGACAGCTACATGCAAAAAAAAAAAAAAAAAAAAAAATGAAACCTGAGCACCAACTTACACCATCCACAAAAATAAATTCAAGGTAGATAAAAAATTTAAATATAAGCTGTGACACCATTAAAGTCCTAGAGGAGAACATAAGCAGGAACATCTCAGATATTTCATGTAGCAACATTTTTACTGATATGTGCCCTAGAGCAAGAGACATAAAGGAAAGAATAAACAAATGGAATCTCATTAAAATAAAAAGCTTCTGCATGGCTAAAGAAAACAGTATTAAAATAAAAAGAGAACCAACCCTATGGGAAAACAGATTTGCTAATGATACCTCAGACAAGGTTTTCATCTCCAAAATATATAAAGAACTCACATGACTCCACTCTAAGGAGACAAGCCACCCAATTAAAAAATGGGCAAAGGACTTGAACAGACACTTCTCCAAGTAGGACATACAGAGGATCCAGAAACACATGAAAAGATGCTCAATATCGCTAGCTATCAAAGAGATGCAAATTAAAACCACAATGAGATACTACTTCACGCCAGTCAGAATGGCCATCATAAACAAAGCAACAAACAACAAGTGTTGGAGAAGATGTGGAGAAAAGGGAACCCTTGTGCACTGTTGGTGGGATTGCAGACTGTTACAACTACTATGGAAAACAGTATGGAATTTTCTCAGAAAACTAAAAATGGATCTACCTTTTCACCCAGCAATTCCACTGCTAGGATTATGGCCTAAGAACCTTGAAAGACCAATCCAAAAGAACATATGCACCCCAATGTTCAGAGCAGCACGATTTACAATAGCCAAGTGTTGGAAACAACTTAAGTGCCCATCAGCAAATGAGTGGATAAAAAAACTGTGGTACATTTACACAATGGAATACTATGCAGCAGAAAGAAAGTAGGAGCTCCTACCCTTTGTTACAGCATGGATGGAACTGGAAAGCATTATGCTAAGTGAAATAAGCCAGGCAGTGAAAGACAAATACCATGTGGTCTCATCTTTAACAGGAACCTAAACAACAAAACAAACAAAGAAGCAAAATATAACCAAAGTCACTGAAATAGAGAACAGGCTGACAGTGACCAAAGGGGAGAGGGAGAGAATTTCAGGGGGAATTTCAGGGGAAAAGGGGAAGGGTTTACAGGAGCAAGTATAATGGACACATGGACAAAAGCTAAGGGGGGTGGAAATGGGAGGGAGGTGGGGGAGGGAAAATTGTATTTGAACAATTTAAATAAAATTAGAAAAAAGAAGGTATAAAATGAAAAAATGAATAATAGAGAGAAGGACAGAGGGAAGGATAGAAAAAGAGAGGAGAGAGAAAGATAGGGGTCAGGGAGAGATGGAGAAAGAGAGCATGAATATGAATAAACCAATTCCTTCTCTATCTCTGTTATGTGCTAATATGAACAAATCCCCATGTGGGAATACTGTTAATCAATCTTATTTCTCAATAAAACATTTGAAACAAAAAAAATAAATAAACTTTTGTGCATCAAAGTACACTATTAAGTAGAAATATGACCTACAGAATTGAAGGAAATATTTGCAAATCATAAACCTGATAAGAGTCAAGTATCTAGAATGTATAAAAAACTATTACAACTCAATAATAAAACAACAACCTAGTTTAAAAATGGACAAAGGATTTAAACAGACATCTCCAAATAAACTTCACAAATGGCCAATAAGCCCTTAAAAAGAGGCTCAATATCATTAGTCATTAGGGAAATGCAAATCAAAACCACAAGATATCTCTTCACACCCACTAGATGGCTCAATCAAGACAGATAACAAGTGTTATTGAGGATGTGGAGTAAAAGGAACCCTCATACACATTGCTGGTGGGAGTGTAAATTAGCATGGCCACTTTGGAAGACAATTTGCCAGTTCCTCAGATGTTAAGAGTTTTACTAGATGACACAGCAATTCTGTTCATAGGTGTACCCCCAAAGAAGTGAAAACATCTTCACATAAAACCTGTACCCAAATGTTCATAGCAACATATTCATAACTGCCAAAAAGTGGAAACAAACCAAATGACCATCGGCTGATGAGTGAATAAACAAAATGTGGTCTGTTTATACAATAGATTATTATTCAGCCATAACAGGAATGCTGGAGCACAGATGAACATGCTATGACACAGATGAGCTTTGAAAACATGCTGAAAGAAAGCAGACACAGAAGCCCACATATCATATTATTCTATTTATATGAAATATCCAGAATAGGCAAATCTACAGAGACAGAAAGTATATTAGTGGTTGCAAGGAGCTAGATGAGAGAGACATAAGACACTGCTGAGGAGGATGGGGTTTCTTTTGTGGATAATTAAAATGTTCTAGGGTTAGTGTAGATGGTTGCACAAATTTGTAATATATTAAAGGTATTTAATTGTACACTTAAATTAAGTTGTAATTTTTAAAAATTGCAGAGAGAGAGAGAGAGAGAGAGAGAGAGAGAACAACTGATTGTCCAGGAGTCAGGTCACATTGTCCAAAAAACTACCAAGAGAGGAAAGCTTTGAAGGCCTGAAGGGGCAGACTGAGTCCTGGGGAGGGGCAGGCTGCTCTCACTGGTGTATAAAACAATCAGATAATGGTTTTGATTCAGACATGATCTAATTCATCAGTAAACAACTTTAGAAATCATTTATAAAAACTCAGAAAAGAGCAAACAAGCATCTTTCATCACTGGAGCTTCTTGTATGTGTTAATTACGGTCTTTTTTCTTATGTGTATTAATTATACACTCCTTATTAGAATAGCAGTGAATAATACATAATTAATTCAAATCAGCAATGCTCTTAACATTCTGATATCTGTTTTATTCAATAACTTTTGAGAAAGCAGCAGAATACACTTGAATACGTACAAATAATTCTGTAGTTACTATAACTTCAAGTGCTGCAATTTTACCATCTGAGCAGAGTGTGTATTTTTAAGAGATGTTTGTGGTAAGAACTGGATGCTGACTTCTCAGTCATATGTTTTTCCTTCTCCTCGCCCATGCTAAGCATTGCTCTGTATGCATGAAAGCACCTGAGCCAAGTTGAAAGGTACTTTTGTTTATGCAAATTGGAAAACATGACAACTCAATTATCTCCACTAAAGCAGCATGAAGTAAAAGCCTAGACTCATGTTCCATTATCTCAAGACCATTGAGCAGAATGGTGCTATATGTTCTGCATTATTTACACAAAGTGGTAATAACTGCAGGTTGATTGTACAGTTTAGCAGTCATGGGCATTGTTGTTGTCAGGATGTGAAGTCTTGGGCTGACCATATGTGAATTCAGACACGTGACATCACTGGAGCCAGCTTTTGCTTTGCTCTGAAAGATGACTCAGTTCCATGCTGCCTGGACTTGCCCTTCATCTTCGACTCTCTCAGCTGAGATTCACATTTAGTACAAATCTCCACATACATTGGCACATTTTTCCTCCCAGTCGCCATGTCTGAAATTTTTAATCATCATTTTCAATTTTTAGGAGCTGAGACTGAGCAGGATCATGACCTTCCTAAGGGAATACCATTAGTAAAGAGCACAAAATAGGTCTACCAATTCCCTATTTAATTTTATTTCCTATCATAACAGTAAATTGTTCAGACCTTGGAAAATATTTTTCTATTGATAAGACATTGTGAAAACCTGGGAAAGATGGCAGTGTAATAGCAGTAACAAAACAGTGTAACAAACTTCCTGGGACAAACCAACCACTATGAGATGTATCAGTAACATCCACTCTCACTTTATTCCTTGGTGTCAAACTCTAATCTGGTCTGGGCTGGCAAGACATGCAGCTAGAACACTCATAAGTACCCAAGAACCTCTTTGCTTTTGGGAGTGCTAAGTTGCCAAGTTCTGACTACTATATAAGACACAGATTCTAAAATTGTTTTTATAGGAATAGACTCAGCTGGTGCACCTGAGACTCAGATCTGTTAAATCAGAAACTGAAGGGTCTGACATGGTGCCCTAAATGTAAGCTAACAAGTTAGCCTACCACAGTTTATACTCTATATATACTGACAGGAGACCTGCGGTGTTCTGGATCAGAGAAAGAGGTGATTACTCATGACAAAAGCAGCCAGAGCAGCATTTTAGCACCAGTTTCCCAATCTCTAGAGGAGGATGCAGTGAGGCTCAGATGTTACCTTCACATACAATGTGGTTTGTGTCACAGTAAAGGAACCCCCAAATTAGGAGTTTTATAAGCTTCTGTTGGGTTTGCCCCTTGAGATTACTGTTTAATCAAATCTCCTTCAGGAAAGAGAAGGAAGACATCACTAGGTTTATAAACTTGGAATGTAAGAAACATCTCCAGAGTGGAAGAGACGGTTTTAACTCTCCAAATCTCCCTGGAGTTCTCTAGCTTAAGGGAGACACTATCTCCAGTTTCCAAGGATTTGTTATTGAAACATGCCTTTGCTCAGAAAGCCTGGACCATGCAAAACTATGTCTCATTCATGGAGAGATTTTTTCCCAACACCCTTATGTCTTAAGGAAAGCCACAAACTAAGGATGGAGGAGCAGAAACATAGAAATGCCTGGGACATGTAGCAGTTAGGATATTGCTTGGCTCCTAGCAAGAGAACCCCGAAGAAATCAAGCAAGTCTAGGACTAATTTAGCTTCTAATTTAGCTTCTTAAGGAAAGCCACCAAGCTCTAGCTTCTGGGCATTCAAAACAGATACGTGACTAAAGGTCCTAACCTACCAAAATGTGGATATTTACTCTGAAGGCTTAGCTGCAAAAGGCAGGATTTCATGCCTGTCCAGGAAGGGGCCACTGGGCTAGGTGGCCAAGGCTCCCCTCCACAAGGACATCATGACTGCTGGGGAAGCCAGGACACTACTGGGTGTCCACTCTCACCACAAGGGGGTGGGGCTCTTCTATCTCTGGAGGTTGAGGGTGACTGGGGACTACCCCAGTGCCCCTGGCCTTGAAGGCACCAGCTATGTAGAGTCATCTGACAGAGTGTGTACTGCCAATGCTCTGGCCAGTGTAGTTTAGGCTAACCAACAACTGGAATAAGAAGCAGATGTCAGGAGGGGCCCAGCATCTCAGGTGCTGCCTCATCCAATACAACTGTGTGGAAGAACATATTTGTCAATGATATATCAGACAAAGGTTTAATCTCCAAAATATATAAAGAATTCATACAACTCAACACCAGGAAGATAAACAATCCAATTAAAAATGTGCAAAGGACATGAAGGACATACAGGTGGCCTAGACATATGAAAAGATCTTCAACATCACTAGCCATCATTGAGATGCAAATTAAAGCCATAATGAGATATCACCTCACATCAGTCAGAATGGCTATCATACCCTGGCTGATGTGGCTTAGTGGATTGAGTGCTGGCCTGCAAACTGAAAGGTCACTGGTTTGATTCCCAGTAAGGGCACCCGCCTGGGTTGCTGGTCACTTCCCCACTTGGGTGTGTATGAGAGGCAACCAATCAATGTTTTTCTCCTTTCTCCCTCCCTTCTCCTCTCTCTAAGAATGAATAAATAAAATCTTTTTTTAAAAGAACAGCTATCATTAATAAATCAACAAACAACAAGTGCTGGTGAGGATGTGGAGAAAAGGGAACCCTGGTGCACTGTTGGTGGGAATGCAGACTGGTGCAGCCACTGTGGAAAACATTATGGAACTTCCTCAAAAAATTAAAAATGGATCTGCTTTCTGACCCAGCAATTCTATTGCTGAGAATATACCTAAGAATCCCAAAACACCAATTCAAAAGGACTTTTGCACCCCTATGTTCATAACAGTGCAGTATACAATAGCCATGTTTTGAAAACAGCTATCAGTAGATGAACGGATTAAAAAATGGTGGTAGATTTATACAGCAGAATACTATGCAGCAGAAAGAAGAAGAAGGAGCTCCTACCCTTTGTGACAGCATGGATGGAAATGGAGACTATCATGCTCAATGAAATAAGCCAGTAAATGAAAGACAAATACCATATGACCTCGCTTATTAGAGGAATCTAATGAACAAAATAAACTAATGAACAAAATGGAACCAGAGACGTGGAAATAGGGAACAGGCTGACAATTGCCAGAGGAAAGGGGGGAAGTGGGGAATGGTGGAAAGAAGAGAGCAGTCAAAGAACATATATGAATGACCCATGGACATGGACAACAGTGTGGGAATTGACTGTGGGAGTGGAGGGCAGGGTTAGGCTAGGCGGAGGCAAAGGGGGAAAAATTGGGACAACCACAACAGAATAAATAAGAATTTAGAAAGAAAAAAAGAATAGCCAGGGGTCTGGAATGGAAATGAGTCAGGAGAGGTTGAGTCACAGAATGGGTTCTTCGGGGACAAGTTTTATGCTACATCTCAAGCTTTAAAATACCTAATGGACAATATTCAAACTAAATGCAGGATTTCAGAAGCCCAGGACCTCATGAGGCAGCAAGTACAAAGAAGACTAACTATGGCCAATTTGCTGCTGCAGCCAGAGGGTGATTTTCATGAGGTGGACTTCTCCCAACTGGCGCCTATGCAGGTGGTTGCAAACAGGCACCAGATTGACAGGTCTGGAGGACCCAGCTGCCACAGCCCATTGAAGTAATGTAAACTATGTATTCGTGAGAAGTCCAGCCCAGAGTTGCTGAGGACCTGGAAAAGTACACGTGTTAGGAGAGGCTTAGTCACAACAACAGGATCTTGTGGACACAGGCATCTGTGAAAATTCAATCCCTCAACTACACAAAGTCAGATATTTCCCCTTGAAAGCAGAGATGAAGGATACAGGTCTGCCCTGCAAGGGTGGGGCTGGACCATCTGAGCAATCATTTAATACAACCAGCTGGCACACTGGTTGCCAGAGAAGTTAGTCCAGGACCCTCAGGTGGCTGGCTATGATCCTAGCTGGTGTGGCCCTAGCCAGTGTGGCTCAATTGTTCTGTAGTCAAAGGTTGTGGGTTCAATCCCTGGTCCAGGTGTATACAATCCCCTGTCTGAGCACCTACAGGAGGCAACCTAACTATGAATCTCTCTCATGTTGATGTTTCTCTCTCTCTCTTCCTCTCTCTCTAGAAGCAATGAGAAAATGTCTTCACATGAGGATAAAAAATTTTTTTAAAAATTACTGTGACCAATTTTAGCTGCCACCTTGAGGTTGTTTTTAGAAGGTGGGTGACCTCCTGACTAAAGACTTTTAGGTTGTTAGGCTGGGCCCCAGCCCACACTCTGGAGGCTCCTGCTGCCCCAGGTTGGCTGATGGGATATTTGCTGCCCATGCATTTGTGGTATGGCCAGGGATCTGGAACTGACAAGATTGGGAGAGGTTGAGTCACAGGATGTCACCGTGCAAGCCCGAAAATACCCAATGGGCAATATTTAAACTGACTGCAGAGTGCCAGGTTACTGGACTGCCTTGCTTGGGTGGGGCTGGAAAACCTGGGAGCTGGAGAAGCTCTCAGCAACAGGTAGCAGGAAGTCCAAATGACTGTCTCCAAATGCAGCGGCTGCCCCAGGGT
Source organism: Anoura caudifer (assembly GCA_004027475.1). Lineage (NCBI taxonomy): Eukaryota > Metazoa > Chordata > Mammalia > Chiroptera > Phyllostomidae > Anoura > Anoura caudifer. Next base: position 8,901 of record PVKU01004443.1, read on the forward strand.
GGTTTTGAGAGGGTGGTCTCTCTCCACACCTGAGAGTATGCAGGTGGGTGAGGGTGGACCCCAGCTCCTCAGGTCAGGAGACCCCTGCTGCCCAAAACCTGCTGAAGCAGTTCACACTGTGCATGCATGGCCTAACTGTTCAGGGTAGCCAGGAGCCTAAGCTAAGGAATAGGTCAAGAGAAGACTGGTCATAGGAATAGAATCTTTGTAATACAAGACAGCTGCCTTTTTCTAAGGCTCAAATTATACAAGTGAGTATGGTCTCCCTAAAAGCAGTTAGAGGGCACTGGCCTATTTCTCAGGGTAGGGCAAGTCTGGCTGACTGAGGAATCATCTCAAAAGAGACACCTGAGACCCTGATTGATGGAAAATCCCAGGATTTCTCATGCCAAGTGTCCATGTAAGGACTGACTGTCCTTAATTTGTAACTGCTCATTCAGGGCAATTTTCTAGAGGTGGCCCACATAGTCAATGAAGACTCGCTGGTGTTGGGACCAGGCCCCCGCTCTACAGGTTTAAAGGACCTCCACTGCTCAAAGTATGATGAAAGGGTACATACTGTGCAAGCCTGTCCCAAGCAGGTCTGGGTAGCTAGGGATCTACCACTGAGCATAGTCAGGGGAGGTTAGGGTCTTGCCTCCTCTCAAGCCTTAAAATATTTACTAAGAAAATTCTTACAAAATGCAGAACTCCAAGTTTCTGGACTGCCTTGCTAGGGCTGAGTGGTGAGGGCTGTTGGGGTAACTACCAGTAAGATACCTGAACGCCCGTAAAGCAATAGTTGCAGCTGTTACCCCAGGGTAGCCTCCTGGGGGTGGCCCCTGGGGGAGAGGCTGCTTCAAGAACACTGTGTGGTGGTTGGGGCTGTGCCCTGCTGCACAAAGCCTGCTGAAGGAACACCTACTGCACAAGTTCTAAGGAAAGAGCAAAGACAAGGAAAACGAAAAAAATGCGGTCATTTTAACTAAGCTGACAAATTATTAACATTATGAAGGTTGGGGCTTGAGTAAATGATTTGTTTCTTGTCTAAACTACCCTGGGAACTTAAACTTTTGAACTTTGCAGCTCTTGAAATACACTAGTTCATTGTTTGTCAAGCCTGGAAATACATTGAACCTACTGATAGCCCTCGGACGATTCCCTAAAGGACTCAGGACATGGCCAGACCTCCTGGCACCCATCTTCCAGGCCACCTGACACCCATCATCCAGACCTCCTGACATCTAACCAATAATAGTCCTGGACCAATCCAAGAGCTAAGAATGAAGAATTGAATATTCTCAAGGATATAACTCTTACTATAAATCTCAAGTTTTTTCTTCTTGGGAACAATTCTGGGTTTTTGCCTAGCTCTATTTCCAGTTTGCAAATTCTAAGACCCTTGCATCAATCTTTATCATTTATTTCTAGACAAAGCCTCCTGACTTTTTGTACTCTAGTGACACTTACGGTGTCAGCATTGTGAAATTCAAGTTCTCTTTTATTTCAGCAACACTGCTGAATTTGAGCAAGGTAGCTGCTTGAACCCTTTGTGCTTTGTCTTCTAGGTTTCCACTAGTGTGTTATTTTTTATAATGGGGCATTCTTTGTCTACAGCTGCTACAAAACAACAACCCCCATCATCTGCAACACCAGCTAGATTTATGTTTAAACATTATGGTTAGTCCTCTGTTAATTATCTATCTTGATGGACCTCTGTTACAAAAGACAATTTAGAATGACAGTGGCCATGTCAGGACCTTTAGAAATTCCAAAATTAGTGTATTTACACACACAATGAGAAAATTTTAGAAATATTAAACAAGCTGAATGACAAGCATTTTCAATTAGTATTTAGAGGTCTCTAAGTAATTAAATGATTCAAAGATAAACTTAACATCTCTTTTGCCTTTTTGTCTGGCCATGAGAGCTTTCAGGGGAATTTATCTTTAACACAGGAACTTCACCCTCTAAAAATTCCCTCCTCAAAATTTCTATTAGTTATATGTACAAACATATTGGTCCTTCCTCTTGTGCTTTTTTAATAAAATAGACCAACTCAGTCAAAATAAATAAAAATTCTAATTGTCATTCAAAAAAAAAATCTTTGTTCTAAGTCCACCTTGGAGGGCCCACACCTCTAAAGAAGAGGAATCCAAACTTCTTGAGGACAATGTGATTGATATGCAGAAGCTCCTAAAAGACAGAATGACTTTTTATTTAGTTATTTTTGTTAATTTTTCCATTACCATTTATTCCCCCATACCCTCCTCCACCTCCACCCAACATCCCTTCCCCCTGCAATCACCCCCCTGTTGTCTGTTTCCAAGAGTTCTTTCTCTTTTTTCTTTTTAGCTTGATCCCTCCACCTGCTTCCCCCGCCCTGCCCTCCCCTCCCAGCCTTCCTGGATCTGTCAGCCTGCTCTCTATCAATGAGTCTGTCTCTATTCTGCTTGTTAGTTTAGTTTGTTCATTAGATTCTACATATCAATGAAATCATATGGTACTTGTTTTTCTCTGACAGGATTATTTCACTTAGATAATGTTCTCCAGGTCCATCCATGCTGTCACAAAAGGTAAAATTTTCTTCTTTTATACAGTCAAGGAGTATTTCATTGTGTAAATGTCCCATAGTTGTTTTATTTACTCATCTACTGGTGGACACTTGGGCTGCTTCCAAATCCTGGCTATTGTAAATAGGCTGCAATGAATATAGGGGTGCATATATTCTTTCTAATGTTTTTTGGGTTTCTTCACATAAATTCCCAGAAGTGGAATGACTGTGTTTAAGGCAGTTCCAGTTTTAATTTTTGAAGTATTTATTTATTTATTTATTTATTATTTTTAGAGAGAGGGGAAAAGAGGGACAAAGAGAGGGAGAGAAACAATATACGAGAGATGCATTGATCGATTGCCTCTTACACAACCCCCCTGCAACTGGGGACCTGGCCCACAACCCAGGCATGTGTCCTAACTGGGAATGGAACCCATGACTGTTTGGTTTGCAGGCCAGCACTCGAACCACTGAGCCTCACCAGCAAGGGCCCATTTTTAATTTTTTGAGGTAACTCCGTACTACTTTCCACAGTGGCTGCACCAATCTGCATTCTCACCAACAGTGTACACCCACACAAAAATGACTTTTTAGAAAAGAGCTCTAAAAGGATCCCAAAAGAAATTTGGGCATCTGAGCAAGTACTTTAAAATTTCTTAAACTGTAAATTGCTGATATGGCTTCAAGGCTCCTTGTCGAGGACAAATGCAAATTTTAATTGTCTTCTGCACAAATATTAATAAGAAAAAACCTTAACTCTCTGAAATAATATACTTAACTTAGTTCAACTGCTATAAATTATTGGGGGCTTTCCCTTATAGTTGAAAATTTTAAATGAAACTATTAAGTCTCTGGTTATATCTGTGTATATGTCTGTGTATATATGTCTACCTCTGCAGGATATTACTAAAGTTGGCATGTATGTAAAATGCTCTGTTTAATTGGTTTAAAGAAATTAAACACTTACATAAAAGTTATATGATAGAAACTGCCCTGGCTGGGTGGCTCAGTTGGTTGGAACCTTGTCCCATAGACCAAAAGGTTGTGGGTTTGATTTCCAGTTAAGGAATATGTGTAGATTGTGGGTTTGATCTCCTGTCAGGGAGGTGACCAGTTGATGTTTCTATCTCTCTCCACCTCCCTCTAAGATCAATAAACATATTCTCCAGTGAGAACAAAAACAAAATAAATAAATTAATCAATTAATTAAAATAAAATAAATAGCTGAGGCTTTAAAAATACACAATAGAAATTAACTCTAAGGCTGGATAGGATCACATAATTTGGAAAAATATTTGATACTGGAGACAATTTGGGTTTGGTTTGGTTAAATAGGCATGTCTTTGGATGTATCAACATTAAGTATAATACTTTTATTCTCCCTTGGTTTATTAGTTAAATACATTCATTCATCTCTGTAGCTAAATGTTGTCAGCAAGAATAATAACTTGGTAGGAAGAAATTTTTATAAGTAATCTATCAATAATTGTTAAAATCTAGTAAATTAGATGGATATAAGTAGGATGAAAAGGTTGTTTTTAAGCTGTAACTTTTTAGTAATGATTATATGTGTTATAGTATTTGTACTTAAAAATAGTTTCCCCAAATTATTTAGTAACTTGAGACTTTAAAGTTTTGCTAGCTAAATAAATGATGAATAGTCATTGAATATCCAGATCATTTGCAAATAAGATAAAATACTAGAACATTAACTGCTAAATAAATCTCAGCTTACTTATTTTTGACTTCTTATTACAGAGAAGCTGAAAGATAAATTTGGATCTGTTAATGAACATCTGCAAATGAATAATAGGAGTAACAATAGAAGCAACTTTGAATGGAAAACATAAATTTTTTGGTAAAACAAGGTATAAATTATAGAAATGCATTGCTGAGGAATTTTTTGAGAGGCTGGATACAGTGAACTTTATTGATGGCACATGACAAGGCAGGGCTCCCTAAACTCTTCCCCTCCTCAGGGGGTCTAGGATGGAAACCAGAGGTCAGGAGATTCTCAGTGTGTTGATCGATTTGGGGCAAAGACTCCCCAGCAACTGAGTCCTTCTCTTCCTGTTGCTGGGGTTGGTGGTCCAGGGCTCTTACTCGTGGAGTCCATGTGGACCATATGGTCCACCATCCTGTTGCTATAGCCAAATTCATTCATACTAGGAAACGCTCTTGACAAAGTGGTCATTGAGGAAAATGCCAGCTCCGGCATCAAAAGTGGAGGAGTGGGTGTCACTGTTAGTCTCAGGAGACAACCTGGTCCTCGGTATAGCCCAGGATGCACTTGAGGACCCTCTGATGCCTGCTTCACTACCTTGTTGATGTCATCATATTTGGCAGCTTTCTCCAGGTGGTAGGTCAGATCCACATCCCACACACTGGGCGTGGGGACACAGAAGGCCATGTCAGTGAGCTTCCCATTCAGCTCAGGGATGACCTTGCCCACAGCCTTGTTAGCTCCAGTAGCAGCATGAGTGATGTTCTGGGCAGCCCTTCAGCCATAATGCCATAGTTTCCCAGAGGGGCCATCCACAGTCTTCTGGGTGGCAGTTATGCATGGATTATGGTCATGAGTCCCTTCACAATGCCAAAGTTGTCATGGATGACCTTGGCCAGGGGGGCCAAGTTGTTGGTGGTGCAGAAGGCATTGCTGACAATCTTCATAGAGTTGTCATACTTGTCATGATTCACACCCATCACAAACATGGGGGCATCCACAGAAGCGGCAGAAATGATGATCCTCTTGGCTCCACCCTTAAAGTGAGCCCCAGCCTTCATCATAGTAATGAAGACACCAGTGGACTCCACAATGTATTCAGCAGCAGAATCACCCCATTTAATGTTGGCAGGATCTTGCTCCCGGAAGATGGATATGGACTTTCCATTGATGACATGCTTCCCAGTCTCAGCCTTGACTATGCCTTTGAACTTGCCATGAGTAGAATCATACTGGAACATGTAGACTATGTAGCTGAGGTCAATGAAAGGATCACTGATGGCAACAACATCCACTTTCCTAGACTAAAAAGCAGCCCTGGTGACTAGGCTTCCAATATGGCCAAATCCCTTCACTCAGATCTTCATCATCATGTCTCAGGGTTGAGGCTGGAACTGTGCAAGAAGATGTGGGTGTCTGTGGAACAGGAGGAACAGAGAGCCTGCCTACAAAGTCTTTCATTGTCACCATTATTAAATGGATAACTAAGTACCGTTTCACAGTGCCCTGTGATTTTTTTTAGAGCAAGTGTTTTAAAACTTTTGACGTGCTTAACAGACATCTCAAAACTTAAATGTTTATTAGTCTTCTTCTTAATCTAAAAATAACTGAGATTTTTTAAAGAAGACTCCTGAAACTTTTCAAAGGAAATCTTTCTCTCTTATTATTAAAAGGGGATATTACACTAAGTAGATGTATTTGATATGTTAAAATTACATGGAAAGCATTGGCAAAAAGTAATAAAGTATTTGCATGCAAATATTTATTAAAATAAATGTTACAGAAAGTATATAAAATTTCTGAGAAACCACATGTCCTAATGTTTTTATTTGCAAATCCAGTTGTTATCTTAATATATTGTGTATTGCAGAGAAAAGCAAATATCTTTGTCAATTTCATTGTAGTCAGATTTTTAACCATGTAACTTTAAGTCTTTGCCATTTACAGTCATTGTCTTACTCTGTTTTATTTTGAAAAAATGTTTTATATACAGAGAGATTAATAAAGAGGGCTGACATGCTCTAAGATACAGGATTCTGATAAACTTTCACACTGTATCATTGAACTTCATGAGGATATGCAGCACTCTAAAGAAAAACTAAATTTATATAAAAAATGAATTACATGAACTGAATGAACTAATGAGGATGATTATAATTTTATGACATTTTATTTGAAACACAAATAATCTGGTTCTTTAATCTTTTGTCTTCAAGATCTAAAGAAATCATTTTTCATGAGCTACCTATGACATAACAATTTGATAAATTATACCATTGTGAGTAGAATTGAAATGCCCTCCAGAATTTGGAAATTATCAGTGCATATTCTCCTTTTTAAAAATATTTTATTTATTTATCTATTTTTATGGAGAGGGGAAAGGAAGGAGACAGAGATGGAGAGAAACATCATTGTGTGAGATTGCCTCTTGCACGCCTCCAAATGGGGACCTGACCCACAACCCAGGCATGTGCTCTGGCTGGGAATTGACGTTCCCAGGCTGGCGCTCAATCCATTGAGCCACAACAACCAGGGCTCAGTGGGTATTCTTATTTTCATGGAAATACTATGTTCATAGGGTTAATACAAATCAGTTTTCTTTGTAACAGGACCCAATTGGAAACTAGTTATATTACCAAGACTTTAACAGAAATGTCACATCTGAGAGAAACATGCATAGACTCAGATATGAAAAAACAACTTTAAGGAATTAAGACTGACACCAATAAAACTCTAGGAAATATACGCCTGGTACCTTGACTACAAGGTCTCTAGCAGCCTTACCAAGTCATTAAAGAAGGTCACTTCCTGGCAGGTACAGAATCCTCAAGATATCTGGGGGAACTTGAAATTAAAGGAATTCACACAAATCTATGTATATATTGCAGGTGAAGACTGATGGCAAGTCCTTGCCTTAGCTTTTCTGGCCTTGAGGAGACTTTTTAAACTTCACTCTGAAGATTCCTTATGAAAAATTTCAGCGAAGTGGATTTTTAGTAGCCTATATGGTTAATTACTAGTCTTGCTGCTCTTATATAAAGAGCATACCACCTTTATTAATACTTAAAAAAATCCTCACCCAAGGGTTTGTTTTTTATTGATTTTCAGAAAGAGAGGAAGGGGGAGGGAGGGAGGGAGGGAGACAGAGAGAGTGAGAGAGAGAGAGACGTGAATGTGAGAGAGAAATGAACAGTTGCCTCACATATGCACCCAACTGGGAATCGAACCCTCATCCCAGGTATGTGCCCTGACAAGGAATGGAATCCACAATCTTTTGGTATAAAAGATGATGCTACCACCAACTCAACTATCTAGCTAGGGTGCCACCTTTATTAAAACTAGATTTATTTTTATGAACAAATTAGTCCAATTTGGCTATCTTTGGTGAAAACGAGGGTGACTTTACAAAGAAAAATTATTTCAGTAATGTACATTTCTGAATGTTAAATTCTAGAGTTGTTTATTACTTTTGAGGTTTTGAACTGAAGTTTCCCCACTTGTGAACTAAACTGAATTCTGAAATTTTCTAGTTTTTTCCAATGTCTGGTTATGACTCTCTAAACTAACATCTTCAATATTTTGTTCATTATTTGACTTGAAATCATTGATAATTAAAACAGTCCTTTTCTGAAATCCATACAAGCTAAAGTGAGAAAACTTGATATAAACCTCAGAGAAATCACCATAGCAGTTTACATATGGGCAATCTTTGTGTGTATTGCAGAAAAAAATCACCACAGACACTCAAACTGCAAACCAGGATAATTTATCAGGTTATCACTGCCTGTTTCCACTCCATATGAAAATACTTTAAGCCACATATCTAAAAATTTTCTTGACTGCACTGACTGGTGTGGCTCAGTTGGTTGGGTGTTGTCCAGCAAAGTGAAAGATGGCCAGTTCAATTCCCGGTCAGGGAATATGCCTAGGTTGCAGGTTTGGTCATCAGTCAGGGTGCATATGAGAGGCAACCAACGGATGTTTCCCTCTCACATCCATGGTTCTTTCCCTCTTTCTCCTTCCCTTCTCTTCTCTCTAAAATAAATAAATTTTAAAAATTTTGTAAATAAAAAAGTAAAACTCTTCTTGCCTGACTGCCTTCAGAAACTAGCATTATAGTCTGCTTCAATTGCTAAATATTATTTTTCCTTTGTTTTCATAGAGATGCCTCTCAGTAAGTACCTGATTGTTTGCACCAGAGGCCAAACATTGGGAGTCCACCTGCATCATCATCTTCTGTAATAAGAGACAACTGTTTAACTAAACAGACCTATTCTTAAGACTGAGACTGGTTTCTAAAACTAATATGTAGTAATAATGTCTTAGTTGTCCCTTTCTAAGGCTTCAACCTAAAAATTGGCACAACTATTGCGCTGACTGTGATCTCACATATGACAAGAGTGTCTCTAACCCATGTCCCTGCCTCTGAGGGGCATGGTGGACCTGAAAGGCATTGCTACCTTGGCATTGAGGGACTTTATTTTTTAATACTTTTCAGAGCACAGGAAATTGAAAATATTTTGTGTGATGTATAATATTTTCTGAGAGAAAAATCATGATCAAAAGTGGTAAAAAGGAAAGAATGGAAAAATAAAATGGAGTCATTATAGTCAAGTTGCTAAATTAAATCAAGACGGTTGAGGTATGAGGAAATATTCTATTCTTGCTTTAATTAGCCTGGAAAGTGAAACCTTTAAACTTTCCAGTTCTTTGTCAATGCTTGGATATATATCAGACCTCCAGATAACCCTATTATTACCTTTTGAAGGCTTAAATAAAAATATTTACATATCCAGACCACCTGACATCTTACTGATAACCATCCTGAACCAATCCTAAGGCTAAGAATGCAGGTCAGATTATTCTAAAAAATGTACATTTTACTATAAGAATTCTTAACTTTTCTTTCTTCTTTGGAGCACTTTTGAGTTTTTGCCTAGTTGTGTTTCTGGTTTGTAAGCCTTAAGACCCTTTAATAAATCTTTATTATTATTTATTTCTAGCAAACCTCTACACTCTTCTTGTGTTTGTTCAACAAAGTCTCTGTAGTATTAGATGTGTTCTTTCTGTGTGTGCGATCAAAAAATTAAAAACTTAAAAAATATGTGATTATAATTTGAATTAGATGTTTAAAGTTATCTTTTTATTTTAATTGTTGTTCAAGTACAGTTTTCTGTCTTTTACTCCCATCCCAGCCCACCCCCCCAGGCCTCCCCTCCTCCCTCCCATTTCCACCCCCCCCTCCAGGTTTTTGTCCATGTGTCCTTTATACTTGTTCCTGTAAACCCTTCCCCTTTTCCCCTGAAATTCCCTTCCCTCTTACCTCTGGTCACTGTCAGCCTGTTCTCTATTTCAGTGTCTTTGGTTATATTTTGCTTGCTTGTTTGTTTTGTTGTTTAGGTTCCACTTAAAGGTGAAATCATATGGTATTTGTCTTTCACCACCTGGCTTATTTCACTTAGCATAATGCTCCAGTTCCATCCATGCTGTTGCAAAGGGTAGGAGCTCCCTCTTTCTTTCTGTTGCATAGAATTCCATTGTGTAAATGTACCATAGTTTTTTGATTCATTCATTTATGATGGGCACCTGGGTTGCTTCCAGCACTTGGCTATTGTAAATGGTGCTGCTCTGAACATTGGGGTGCATATGTTCTTTTGGATTGGTGTTTCAGGGCTCTTAGGGTATAATCCTAGCAGTGGAATTGCTGGGTCAAAAGGCAGATCCATTTTTAGTTTTCTGAGAAAATTCCATACTGTTTTCCATAGTGGTTGTAGCAGTCTGCAATCCCACCAACAGGGCACTAGGGTTCCCTTTTCTCCACAACCTCTCCAACACTTGTTATCTGTTGCTTTGTTTATGATGGCCATTCCTGGTGTGAAGTGTTATCTTATTGTGGTTTTAATTTGCATCTCTCTGATAGCTAGCAATACTAGCATCTTTTTAAGTGTCTCTGGATCCTCTGTATGTACTCCTTGGAGAAGTATCTGTTCAAGTCCTTCGCCCATGTTTTAATTGGGTTGCTTGTCTTCTTAGAGTGGAGTCGTGTGAGTGCTTTATATATTTTGTTGATCAAAGCCTTGTCTGAGGTATCATTGGCAAATATGTTTTCCCATACAGTTGGTTTTCTTTTTATCTTAATACTGTTTTCTTTAGCTATGCAGAAGCTTTTTTTTTTTTTTTGATGAGATTCCATTTGTTTATTCTTTCCTTTATGTCCCTTGCTCTAGGGGAAATATCAGTGAAAATGTTGCTGCATGAAATATCTGAGATTTTCCTGCCTATGTTCTCCTCTAGGACTTTAATGGTGCCATGGCTTATATTTAAATCTTTGTCCACCTTGAATTTATTTTTGTGTATGGTGTAAGTTGGTGTTCCAGTTTCATTTTTTTGCACATAGCTGTCCAGTTCTCCCAATACCATTTGTTGAAGATGTTTTAAGTTAATTTGAGAATGAAGTCAGAATCATGGCTGCATAAGTTGTTCCTCTTCTCTCTGTCCCTTTTTAAAAGTAATTAGACATTTATAGCAAAACAAAAGTACCTCAGCACATTACATCAAGAGAAGGGGGATGTTTCATGCCTGCTATGCATCTGAAACTAAACAAACAAGACCTCAATAAGGGCTGTGAATCCAAGGAAATTGGCAAACCTGCCACAGATACACTCAGTGATGGAGGAGAAAAACCTGGAGAGTACAAAGTGGGTAGATACCCACAGGTGAGAGGAAATTTGTATAAATTAGCCTGTCTGATGGGAGATTCCAGGCTATCAGAATAGGATAGATATGAGTTTGGACACAAAAAGAGGGAGAAACTTGCCAGAGCCATCCTGCTCCACAGGCCAACACTATAAGAAGCTAGGCCATTTGGTGGTAGCAGTGGTGACTCATTCCACAGAGGAAGTGGAAACAAAAGCTAGCTATGAGTGACTACTGGGCTACCCCAGTTGTGTGAATTGCAGCTGGAGAAAGCCATTTCTTTTAGCAGTACCCATATTTCTGAGGAGGGCCCTTTATGGCTGGGGGGAGGCTTAAGATAGGGAAGGAAGCAGATAAAAATATTAAAAACACTTAAAAAAAAGTAGTTCCTGCTGTTTGCTTCAGGACTTCAGCAAAAAGTCAGCTCATAATCCTTTGGGAGTATCCCATTTGAGAGTCTCTCCACCAGGACTGTGGCTGCTCCCAATTCCAATATTGCTAAATATACCTCCCTCCACTCTGCTGCTGTCACCTTGTATGGCTACTGAGTAACTCTCATGAGAGCAAGGTCCAGTAGACAGGGAACTCAGAAAATAGGCAAAGGTCAATGGCCAAGGAAGAGACCACAAAATTGAACTATAGTGCCACCATCTGAAATATATAAGAAAGGTATCTATTAGCCATCCTGGCAAATTGCAAAAACCAAAGACAACAAAAACTTAGTTAAGTAGTTACCGGTATCTGCTACTGCAAATGCAAAAGCAAAAGCACATAACTACAAACAACATGAAAAGTTGAGTGGCATAACAAAAAGAAAATAATTCTCCCTCAACTGAACTCATAATACAGAATATTGCCATTAACGAATAAAAAATTCAAAATAGCCATTATGAAAAAATTCAACAAGCTACAAGAAAACTCAGAAAGATGTTCAGTGAAATCAGGAATAAAAGTATATTTATATACTTATGAGTATATAAGAAGTCATATATATTCATATATAGAAGTCTATATATATTTAGAAGGAGTTCCTTACCAAAGAGAATAAAATTATTTAAAAGGCCAAACAGAAATTCCAAAGCAGAAAAATTCAATGAGGGAGATAAAAATGCAAAAGGGAGGATTGTATCAGGTCAGATCAGATGCAAGAGAGATAACTAACGTGGAAGATAGGAATGTAGAATTAGAAGAAGATAGGGAACTAATATTTTAAGAGTGAAAAAAGCCTACAAGAGCTATTAGAGTTGATCAGAAACACAAATATTCAAATAATTAGGGTTTTAGAAGAAGAAGAAAGAGAAAAGGAGGCAGAGACTTTATTTATAGAAATGATACCAGACAAATTCCCAAATCTGGGGAAGGACCTGGGCATACAGATCCACAAACTTAAAAGAATATTCTATTACTTGAATTCAAAAAGACTTTCTTCAAGATACATTATAATGAAACTACAAAATAATGATAAAAATCTTAAAGGCAGCCAAGTTTAAAAAAAGACAATAATCCACAATAGAACCACCATTAAATTATCAGTGGATTTCTCAGCAGAAAGTCTTTAGATCAGGAGAAAGTAAAATGACATAGTCAAAACGCTGAAAGAAAAATTGCCAGCCAAGAATACTTTATCTGGCAAAATTACTTTTTAAATATGAATGAGAAATACAGACTTTCCTAGACAAACAAAAGCTGAGGGAGCTCACTAATACTAGATTTGCTTTGCAAGAAAACTTGAAAACACTCCTTGAGGTTGAAATGAAAAGACACTGATTAGTGACAAGAAAACATTTGAAAATATACACACACTGGTAAAGTTTAAAAAAGAATTAGAAAACTATAACTCTGTATTAGTGCAGTATACTAAGTACTAAACTATAGTGTAAAAATTAAAGAGTGCATTAATAGAGTCAAATTGTAATATCAATGATATAAAAGAGAGGAATAAAATGGTAGATCCTTTATAGGCATTTGATCAGTTGCTATCAGTCTACAACAAACTGTTTCCTCATTAAGATATCTACTGTAATTAACATGCTAACCACCCAGCAAAATCTGAGAACAGATATGCAAAACACAGTGAAGGGCAAAGAAGAGCACACCCACATGGAAAATAATCAATTTACAAAGTAGGGAGAGAGGGGAGAAAAAGAAACAACAGAAGCACAAGACAACCAGAAAGTAATTTATAAGATGACATTAGTACATTCTTATAGGCAATAACTACTCTAAATATACATGGGTTGAATGCAACAATCAAAAGACACAGAGTGGCTAGATAAGTAAGAAAACAAGACCCAGTTATATGCTGTCTGCAAGAGACTCATTTCAGATTTAAAGACACACATAGGCTCAAAGTGAAGAAATGGAAGAAGATATTCCATAGAAGTGAAAACTGAAAGAAAGTGGGGATTGCCATACTTATACAGCTAAAATACACTTTGAGCCAAAAATTGTAACAAGAGACAAGGAAGGCAGGGGCCAATTTTCACAGAGATATATAACCAGTATAAATATATATGCACCCAACATCAGAGCATCTAAATATATTAAGTAATACTAACAGATCTAAAGGTTGAAATAGATGATACAATAATAGTAAAAGACTTCAATTGCCCACTTTCACCAACAGATAGATTATCCAGATTTAAAAATAAACAAGGAAAGGTTGGTATTAACCATACAGTAAAACAAAATGACTTAACAGGTATATAGAACATTCAACCCAGCAGCAACAGAATACACATTCTCCTCAAGTGCACACAGAACATCCTCCAAGAAAGATCATGGGATAGAACACAAACCAAATCTTAACAAATTTAAGAAGATTAATTATACCAACTATCTTTTCTGACCACAATCATATGAAACTAGGTGTCTAAAGCAAGAGAGAAGCAGGAAAATCTATAAATATGTGGAAACTAAACAAGAAACTCCTGACAAGAAATGAGTCAAAAAAATTAAAAGGGAAATTAAAAATATCTCCTCCAAGATAAAAACATAAGACACCAAAACTAATAGATGCTGCAAAAGCAGTTCTGAGAGGAAAGTGTATGGCAATAAAGTCATGTAATAAGAAATTAGAAAAAATCTACATAAACAACATAATTTTATACCTCAAGGGACTGGAGAAAAAGAACAAATTAAGCCCAAAATTAGCAGAAGTATGAAAATAGTAAAAAACAGCATGGAAAGAATAAAATAAAGACCATAAAAACATTAGAAAGTATTGAAAAAACTAAGAGCTGTTTATATGAGAACATAAACAAAATTGACAAAATTTTAAACAAAAAAGAGAGAAATAAATTCAGGAATGAAAGTGGCAACATTACAACCGATACCACAGAAATACATGCATCATACAAGATTATTATAAAATTATATGCAAGAAAATTACATAACCTAGAAGAAATAAATAAATCCTATAGAAACACAACCTACCAAGATTGAATCAGGAAAAACATAATTTTTTATTACAAAATATATATTTTTATTTTTATTTTTATATTTTTTATTGTTGTTCAAGTACAGTTTTCTGCCTTTCCCCTGCAGCTCTCCCCACCTCCCTCACCTGTTTCCACCCGACCTTGTTATTGTCCATGTGTCCTTTATAGTTGTTCCTGCAAATTCTTCACCCTTTCCCCTATAATCCCATCCCCTCTCCCCTCTGGTCACTGGCAGCCTGTTCACTATTTCAGTGTCTTTGGTTATATTTTGCTTGCTTGTTCATTTTGTTGATTAGGTTCCTGTTAAAGGTGAAGTCATATGGTATTTGTCTTTCACCACCTGGCTTATTTCACTTAGCAAATGCTCTCCAGTTCCATCCATGCTGTTGCAAAGGGTAGGAGCTTCTTCTTTCTTTCCATTGCATAGAATTCCATTGTGTAAATGCACCATAGTTTTTTCATTCACTCATTTGCTGATGGGCACTTAGGTTGCTTCCAGCACTTGGCTATTGTAAATGGTGCTGCTATGAACATGGGGGTGCATAGGTTCTATTGGATTGGTGTTTCAGGGTTCTTAGGATATAATGCCAGCAGTGGAATTGCAGAGTCAAAAGGCAGTTCCATTTTTAGTTTCCTGAGGAAATTCTATACTGTTTTTCACAGTGGTTGCACCAGTCTGCATTCTTACCAACAGTACACGAGGATTCCCTTTTCTCCACAACCTCTCCAACACTTGTTGTTTGTTCCTTTGTTTATGATGGCCATTCTGACTGGTGTGAAGTGGTATTTTATTGTGTTTTTAATTTGCAACTCTTTGATAGCTAGCAATAATGAACATCTTTTCATATGTCTCTGGACCCTCTGTATGTCCTATTTGGAGAAATGTCTGTTCAAGTATTTTGCCCATTTTTTAATTGAGTTGTTTATCTTCTTAGAGTGGAATCCTGTGAGTTCTTTATGTATTTTGTTGATCAAAGCCTTGTCTGAGGTATCATTGGAAAATATGTTTACCCATATGGTTGGTTTTCTTTTTATTTTAATGCTGTTTACTTTAGCAGTGCAGAAACTTTTTATTTTAAGGAGATCCCATTTGTTTATTCTTTTTTAGAGATATATTTTATTGATTATGCTATTACAGTTGTCCCATTTCTCCCCATCATTCCCCTCCACCCTGCACATCCCCTCCCACCCACATTCCCCCTTTAGTTTATGTCCATGTGTCATAAGTTCTTTAGCTTCTACATTTCCCACACTATTCTTCCCCTCTCCCTGTCTATTTTCTACCTACCATCTCTGTACCTTTTCTCCCTCTCTCCTCCTCCCACTCCCCTGTTGGTAACCCTCCATGTGATCTCCATTTCTGTGTTCCTTCTCCTGTTCTATTGTTTGCTTAGTTTGCTTTTGTTTTAGGTGTGGTTGTTAATACCTGTGAGCTTGCTGTGTTTTTACTGTCCTATTTTTATCTTCTTTTTCTTAGATAAGTCCCTTTATCATTTCATATAGTAAGAGCTTGATGATGATGAACTCCTTTAACTTGACCTTATCTGAGAAGCACTTTATCCGCCCTTCCATTCTAAATGACAGTTTTGCTGGATAGAGCAATCTTGGATGTAGGTCTTTGATTTTCATGACTTGGAATACTTCTTTCCAGCCCCTTCTTGCCTGGAAAGTCTCTTTTGAGAAATCCGCTGACAGTCTGATGGGAAATCCTTTGTAGGTGACTGTCCCCTTATCCCTTGCTACTTCTAGAATGCTCTCCTTCATTTTAATCTTGGCTAATGTAATTATGATGTGCCTTGATGTGTTCCTCCTTGGGTCCAATTTCTTTGGGACATTCTGAGCTTCCTGGACTTCCTGGAAGTCTATTACCTTTGCCAGATTGGGGAAGTTCTCCTTTATTATTTGTTCAAATAAGTTTTCCACTTGTTGCTCTTCCTCTTCCCCTTCTGTACCCCTATAATTCAGGGTTGGAATATTTAAAGATGTCCTGGAGATTCCTAAGCCTCTCCTCATTGTTTTGAATTCTTGTTTCTTCCTTCTTTTCTGTTTGGTTGTTTCTTTCTTCCTTCTGGTCAACTCCATTGATCTGAGTCCCAGTTTTTTCCCCATCATGATTGGTTCTGTGTGCGTTTTTCTTCATTTCACTTATTGTAGCCTTCATTTGTTCATCTAATTTGCAACCATACTCAACCAATTCTGTGAGCATCCTGATCACGAGTGCTTTGAGCTGTGCATCTGATAGGTTGGCTATCTCTTGGTTGCTTAGATGAATTGGCTCTTTGGCTTCAATCTGTTCTCCCATTTGAGCCATTTTTTTTTTTTAATTTGGTCTGGTCGCACCTGTTATGTAGTGATGGGCGGAGCCTTAGGTGTTTCCCAGGGCGGGGAGCCCAGTGGCTGGGTTATGACACTGTATGTGGGGGCGGGGTCCTAGAGGGAACACTGGTGCTTGCTCTACTCTCTCTCCTATTTCAGTCCCTTCCACCACTTTCCACAAGCAAATTCAGCCCTTTTGGTGCTGATTTCCATGTGGGTGGGCTTGTGTATATTCTAGGATCCTGTGGGTCTCTCCAATGAACTCTCCTGTAAGGCTGGGAGTCTCTCCCGGCACCTGAACCCCCACAAGTGTTTTCAATTGGTGTTTTTAGGTTTTATTTCCCGGTGCTGAGGCCCTGGGTTGAAAGATCTGTCTTGCTCCCCATTTTTGCCTGGATTATCTGTGTACAAATGTGGGACCACCTGGTCAGCCAACCGCCTTGCACGGATTCACTGGGTATGCCCATTGCCACCCAGCATCCGGGGTCCGCTAGCCGCCTGCACACCTGGGGCTCCTATGCACCCGGGTCTGCCAACCTCTGCTCCCTCCTGCCGCGACTCCGCCCCTCTTACTGGTCTGTATGAATGATTGTGAGACTTCCATACAGTTCAATTTTTTTTGTTCTGGTTGTTTTCTTGTTTCTAAATCTTTGTTGTCCTTAATTTTGGTTGTGGGAGGAGGCACAGTGTATCCACCTATGCCTCCATCTTGGCCAGAAGTTCCCATTTGTTTATTCCTTCCTTCATGTCCCTTACTCTAGGGGACATCTCAGTGAAAATATTGTTGCATGGGATATCTGAGATTTTCCTGCCTATGTTCTTCTGTAGGACTTTAATGGTGTCATGACTTATATTTAAATATTTATCCACCTTGCATTTATTTTTGTGTATGGTGTAAGTTGGTACCCAAGCTTCATTTTTTTTGCATGTAGCTGTCCTACTCTTCCAACACCAGTTGTTGAAGAGGCTATTTTTACTCCATTTTATGCTGCTGCCTACTTTGTCTAATATTAGTTGACCATAGAGGCTTGGGTTTATTTCTGGGATATTTGTTCCATTTGTCTATGTATCTGTTCTTATGCCGGTCCCAGGCTGTCTTGATTACAGTGGACTTATAATACAGTGTGATATCAGGTATCGTGATCTCTCCCACTTTGCTCTTCTTTCTCAAAATTGCTGCAGCTATTTGGGGTTGTGTATGGTTCCATATGAATTTTTGAAGTGTTTGTTCTATGTCTGTGAAGTATGCCATTGGTACTTTAATAGGTATTGCACTGAATCTGTAAATTGCTTTGGGTAGTATGGATATATATTTTTAATATATTTTATTAATTATATTATTACAGTGGTCCCATTTCCCCTCCTTCATTCCCCTCCACCATGCATACCCCCTCCCACCCACATTCCCCCCTTTAGTTCATGTCCATGTGTCATAAGTTCTTTAGCTTCTACATTTCCCACACTATTCTTCCCCTCCCCCTGTCTATTTTCTACCTACCATCTATGCTACTTATTCTCTGTACCTTTTCCCACTCTCTCCTCTTCCCACCCCCCTGTTGCTAACCTTATATGTGATCTCCATTTCTGTGTTTCTGTTCCTGTTCTAGGTGTTTGCATAGTTTGCTTTTGTTTTAGGTGTGGTTGTTAATATCTATGAGTTTGCTGGTTTTTTACTGTCCTATTTTTTATCTTCTTTTTCTTAGATAAGTCCCTTTAACATTTCATATAATAAGGGCTTGGTGATGATGAACTCCTTTAACTTGACCTTATCTGAGAAGCATTTTATCTGCCCTTCCATTCTAAATGAAAGCTTTGCTGGATAAAGCAATCTTGGATGTAGGTCCTTGATTTTCATGACTTGGAATACTTCTTTCCAGCCCCTTCTTGCCTGTAAGGTCTCTTTTGAGAAATCAGCTGACAGTCTT
>PVKU01004443.1:27633-148177 GCA_004027475.1 Anoura caudifer
CTTCTAGAATTCTCTCCTTCATTTTAATCTTGGCTAATGTAATTATGATGTGCCTTGGTGTGTTCCTCCTTGGGTCCACCTTCTTTGGGACTCTCTGAGCTTCCTGGACTTCCTGGAAGTCTATTTCCTTTGCCAGATTGGGGAAGTTCTCCTTTATTATTTGTTCAAATAAGTTTTCCACTTGTTGCTCTTCCTCTTCTGGTACCCCTATAATTTGCATGTTGGAACATTTAAAGATGTCCTGGAGGTTCCTAAGCCTCTCCTCATTGTTTTGAATTCTTGTTTCCTCATTCTTTTCTGTTTGGTTGTTTAATTCTTCCTTCTGGTCCACTCCATTGATTTGAGTCCCAGTTTTCTTCCCATCACTATTGGTTCCCTGTGCATTTTTCTTCATTTCACTTATTGCAGTCTTCATTTGTTCATCTAATTAGCAACCAAAGTCAACCAATTCTGTGAGCATCCTGGTCACCAGTGCTTTGAACTGTGTATCTGATAGGTTGGCTATCTCTTTGTCTCTTAAAAGTATTGGCTCTGTTGGCTTGATTTGTTCTTTCGTTTGAGCCATTTTTTCTTTTGGTTTTGCTCTGTTCGTGCCTGTTATATATGAGGGGCAGAACCTTAGGAGTTCATCAGGGTGGGGCAACCCAGTTGCAGAGTTGTGATACTGTATGTGGGGGCAGGGTCCGAGAGGGAACAATGGTGCTTGCTCCTCTGTCTTTCGGATTTCAGTCACCTCTGTGAGACTAGGAGTCTCTCCTGGCACTTCAACCCCCACACGTGTATTCAATCAGTACTTTTAGGTTTTATTTCCCAGTGCTGGTGCCATGGGTTGTACAGACTGCCTCACTGCCTGTTTTTGCCTGGTTTATCCATGTGCAAATGTGTGACCATGGTCAGCTGGCATGTGCAGCTGAGTTTGCTTGTTGCCTCCCTGCTCCTGGTAACTGCCACCTGTGTGCCTGGGGTGTGCCAAGTGCTGCCTGCACATCGACTACCACTAGCCACTGCATTTTCCTCCCGTGATCCCTCTCTGCCAGCTGCCAACTCCACTCCTCTTACCGGTCAGGATGAATCCTGGTCAGACTTCCATACAGTTCAATTTTCTATCTGTTCTGTGGTTTTTTTTTTTGTTTCTAAATTTTTGTTGTCCTTAATTTGGGTTGTGAGAGGAGGCACAGTATGTCCACCTATGCCTCCATCTTGGTCAAAGTCGTAGTATGGACATTTTGATGATGTTAATTCTTCCAATCTATGCACACAGTATATGTTTCCATTTGGTTTTTGTCTTCCTTGATTTCTTTCTTCATTGTTGTGTAGTTTTCTGAATACAGGTCTTTTACTTCCTTGGTTAGGTTTTACCTAGGTATTTTATTTTTCTTGTTGCTATATCGAATGGGATTTTTTTTCTTGATTTCTGCTTCTGCTGTTTCATTGTTGGTATACAAAATTGTCTTTGATTTCTGGATAATGACTTTGTATCCTGCTGTTTGGCCAAATTCATTTATTAGGTCAATCAGTTTCTTGGCAGAGTCCATAGGATTTTCTATGTACACTATCATGTCATCTGCAAACAATGACAGTTTTGTTTCCTCCTTTCTGATTGGGATGCTTTTATGCCCTTTTCTTGTCTGATCACTGTGGCTAAAGCTTCCAATAGTATGTTGAATAGAAGTGGTGAAAATGGACAACCTTGTCTTGTTCCTGATCTTAGTCGAAAAGATTTTAGTTTTTGCCCATTGAGTATGATGTTGGCTGTAGCTCTCTCATATATGGCCTTTATTATGTTGAGGAACGCTCCCTCTATTCCCACTTTGCTGAGTGTTTTTAATATAAATGGGTGCTGTACCTTATGGAATAGAATGCCTTTTCCACATCTATTGATATGATCATGTTATTTTTCTCTTTGCTTTTGTTTATGTGATGTATTACATTTACTGATTTGCGAATATTGAACCATCCTTGCATCCCTGGGATAAATCCCACTTGGTCATGGTGTATGATGTTTTTAAAGTATCGTTGGATGCGGTTTGCTAATATTTTGTTGAGGATTATTTAGCGTCTATGTTCATCAGCGATATTGGCCTGAAGTTTTCTTTGTTGTGTCTTTATCTGTTTTTGGGATTAGGATGATGCTGGCTTCATAAAAAGAGTTTGGGAGTCTTCCATCATTTTGGATTTTTTTGAATCATCTGTGAAGGATAGGGGTTAGCTCTTCCTTTAATGCTTTGTAGAATTCTTCTGTGAAACCATATGGTCCAGGGCTTTTGTGTGTCAGGAGTTTTTTGATCACTGCTTCAATTTCATCTGCTGTTATTGGTCTGTTCAGGCTTTCTGTTTCTTCTTCATTGAATTTTGGAAGATTATATTTTTCTAGAAATTTGTCTATTTCACCTAGGTTTTCAAATTTAATTTCTTACAATCCTTTGTATTTACATGACTCACTCTAATAAGACAAGCAACCCAATTAAAACATGGGCAAAAGACTTGAACAGACACTTCTCCAAGGAGGACATACAGAGGATTCATAGACACATGAAAAGATGCTCAATATCACTAGCTATCAGAGAGATGAAAACTAAAACCACAATGAGATACCACTTCACACCAGTCAGAATGGCCATCATAAACAAAGCAACAAACAACAAGTGTTGGAGAGGTTTTGGAGAAAAGGGGACCTCAGTGCACTGCTATTGGGATTGCAGACTGGTACAACCACTATGGAAAGCAGTATGGACTTTTCTAAGAAAACTAAAAATGGATCTACCTTTTGACCCAGCAATTCCACTGCTAGGATTATATCCTAAGGACCCTGAAACACCAACCCAAAAGATACTATGCACCCCAATATTCATAGCAGCACAATTTACAATAGCCAAGTTTTGGAATCAACCTAGGTTCCCATCAGTTAATGAATAGATCAAGAAACTATGGTACATTTACACAACGGAATTCTATGCAGCAGAAAGGAAGAAGGAGTTCCTACCCACTGCAACAGCATGGATGGCACTGGAGAGCATTATGCTAAGTGAAATAAGTCAGGTGGTGAAAGACAAATACTGTATGATCTCACCTTTAACAGGAATGTAATGTAATCAAGAAAACAAACAAACAAGCATAATATAACCAAATACACTGAAATTGAGAACTGGCTGACAGTCACCAGAGGGGAGTAGGGATGGAATTTCAGGGGAAAAGGGGAAGGGTTTAGAGCAACAAGTATAAAAGACACATGAACAAAAACTAAGGGAGGTGGATATGGAAGGGAGGTGGGGAGGATTGGGGCAGTGGGCTGGGATGGGAGTAAAAGACAGAAAAGTGTAGAAGAACAACAATTAAAATAAAAAAAAAGAAATAAAAAGACTCATACAACTCAACGCCAAACAAACAATCAACCCAACTGAAAAAATCACATAGGACTTGAAGGTACATCACTCCCCAAAAGACATACATACAAATAGCCAGAAGGTATATGAAAAGATGTTCAACTTCACTCTAGCTATTAGGATAATGCAAATCAAAATTTAAATGAGATACTGACTCATACCTGTTATAATGGCTATTATGAACAAGACAAGTAATAACAAGTGTTGCAGAGATTGTGAGAAAAAGGAACCTTCATTCACTGTTGGTGGGAATGTAGACTGGTACCACCACTATGCAAAACAATATGGTGGTTCCTCAAGAAGTTAACAGTAGAATTACCTGATGGTCCAGCAACTCCTTCTCTGGGTATCTACCTGAAAAACTCAAAAACATTTATTTGCAAAGTTATATGTACCTGTATATTCATTGCAGCACTATTCACAGTGATCAAAACATGAGACAACCAAGTGTCCTTCGATAGAGGATTGCATAAAGAAGATGTGGTACATATATACAGTGGAATACTACTTAGTTTTAAGAAAAGATGAATTACTGTCATTTGCAACAATATGGATGGACCTTGAGAATATTGTGCTAGTGAAATAAGTAAGAAAAGCTAAGAACCAAATGATTTCAGTCATATGTGGGACATAAAACTGAAACTCATGGACACAGACAATAGTATGGTGGTTACCAGAGGGAAGGAGTAGTAAAGGATAAAGGGGGCCAGATATATGGTGATGGAGGATGACTTGACTTTGAATAGTGTGGACACAATGCAATATACAGATCATGTATCATAGAAATGTACACTTGAAACTTTTATGATCCTATTAACCAGTGTTACCCTAATAAATTTATTTATAAATAAGAACAAAAATGAAAAATATATTTTCTAATTAATAGAAATGGAGAAAACTCCCTATCAAAAAAGGAATCTTGGGACTAGTAGTGTATGTCTTTTGAGGTTTATAGGCTGCCTTTATGAAAATACAGATGTTGGGCTTCCTGGGCTTGGAATGGTCCTGAAACCGGATGGTGGCCAGCCTCTCCTGGTCCCTCACTTGATGGCCAACCACCCACCCCCAGTGGCTATCTGTTCCCTCTGACCTGCTTGCTGTCCTGTCTACCCACCAGTCTTTGTTTCTGCCAGAGCCACCTTCTAACACTGGCTTTCTTAGGTACTCCCTACACTGCCCCTGGCTCCCATGCCTACTCTTCATAGTGACCCCAAGAGGCCTCCTGCCTCCCTCTCCAGCTTCTCCCCAAAACATCTCTGTGTGTGTGACCATGCCAAAAAACAGGTAGTTGTTGGTCTGAATTAGCTTGCCTCCACAACCCACTGCACTGAATCCCTCCTATCTAACATCTCAAGCACACTCCTCAAAAATTACCTCACCTTGTTTCCATATCTGTACAGTGGATATTATGCTCAATCACATATGAGTCAAGAATTTAACATGGGGTTTGGCATAGAAGAGATTGCAGCTCTTATGAAAAACTTCACCTGCTGGTCCTGCTGGTCCAGCCCTTGAACCCCGTTTTCCCCTACCTTCCCTTTATTCCCTTCCTTCCCCTCCTTCTGTGTTAATCTTATAATTAGTATACTTGAAAGTGAAGTATGCATTTACAGGGATGACTTTTCTGCCATGTACTCAATATTAAAGTGTGAACTGGTAGTTGTTGATGCCAATTCAATGCCAGTAGGAATCCTCAATGTGGGGTGTAGTGAAGGAGGGAAGTTTGTTCAGTGCCAACAGCTGTGAGGGGACTGTGGGGCCAGGCCCCTCTCTAGCTAGTCAGCTCTGATCTTCAATGGTCTGCTATATTCCCTGCCTATCTGCTTTGTGCTATGCTGGTGTGCTCCTCTCATTCTGTGCCAGGGCTGGTCTGTTTTGCTCCCGGGAGACATCTTTGGTGTTTCAGCTCAGCCAGGGAGATGCATTCGTCAGTCTTCAGTGGAAAGTGAAAGTGAGTTCCACAACCAGAAGGGAGCTGGCTTATGTGGACAGAAGTCCCTGCCCCCGGTCCCTGATTGGTCTGGCCCTGATTTGCATGAAGACTCTAAATCCTGGTAGTTTGATTGGTCCAAAAGACACTGTCCTGGATAGTCAGAACAGAGTCACTCTAGTTGGTCAGAACTGTGCAGCTCTGATTAACTCTGGTTGGTCATAACTATGCAGCTCTGATTAGATGGGAAAAGCCTTAGTTCTATTGGCTGAAATATGATTCCAGGAACTCCTCTATAAGGGTTGGCTAGGATAGCAGAAACAGTGCAGGCAGGCAGTTCGGTGCAGAGGCAGGTAGTTCAGTGCTGGCTTATCCCTGAAGTGTAGTTTGCATGAGAGAAGCCTACGCAGAAATGGCTGCTTGGCTCTGTTTTTGTTTTGTTTTGTCTTGTTTGTTTTTCAATTTGAGCCTGGTTAGCCACCAGGAGCCTTCTTAGTAGGTGGGTTAATATTTGTGAGGAAAACCTGGGATTTGGGCAAAAACAGCAGCACTTTATGTCTGCACCTTGGTTCCACTTCTAGTTATGTGACTGGACAATTCTGGGTTTTTGTTGTTGTTGTTGTTGTTTTTAATCTCTATGACTAAAATAGACTAGAAAAAGGTGTACTGTCATTCTGTGATTGGATCTTTGCTCTAATTACTGCTTGCTGAGGTAACTTTACTCTTATTATTCATTATAGACACCCAGCATGTTTTTGCACAACCTTTTACTTTTATAAGCCTGCTGCTTTGGAAACAAATCACAGGTTTCATATTCCATTAGTCTTGATGGGATGGAATTTCTGGTGTGACAGCTTTTAGCTGCTGAGCAAACATGTTCAACTTTGCCTTTTTTGGAGAGGGAAGCAAAAGAAAAAGCTGATGTGAGCACAACCAAGAAAATTTATGTTTCCGGGGAACTATTTTAATCTCCTTTTAAATACTATCAGTGTTCACTCAAGAGCCTTCATGCAGGTGCTCTTACTAATTCATGAATATTTCATGCATTTATTCCAGTGTTTTGATCACCCCATTTTGTTGTGGGGGAGCTGACATTTTGATCAGAGTAGCATGTTTCATGCAATCTCATTGCAGTGTCATTAGCCCTCCCAGGCCTCTGTCTATTATCTGCTGGTGTAACCAAATTCAAACAAGGCTTCAGAGTTAGGTGAAGAGAGGCATAGCTAGAAAGGAAGCTGCATTCCTGAACTGTTCTGGAATAGCCACCTTCTTTGAAGGGAATGGAACACAGTACCACTCTTCAGAATCCAGCCTGAGAATATTTCCTACTCTTTTGGGGAAAAGGGCTAAATCAGATAGCCTTGGCAAGACCCTCACGTCTTTGGGGTTCTTTACAGATCTGAAGACTAAGGCAATTGGATTAGATGACAGTTTACATCCCATCAAAACTGTAAACAATAATGACATTATTTAGTGTCTGGATCTCTGGATTGAGGATGTACATTTGGGATGTCAAATTCTTACAGATCTTCAGTTTAGTGGGGGAACTGCATTATCTCACTGCCTGTGTAGAGTGATCCTCAGCCCTCACAGTGCTTCAGAATCACCTGTGGGGTTTCTAAAAGTGTCAGATGCCCAGGTCTTACTCCAAAAGTGATTTGATTTCAGTTTGACTGGAGGCCAGGCATTGCTCTCTTTACAAAGCTCCTCAGATGATTCTAAACTGTAGCACAAGTTGAGAACCACTAGAGGGGAGGAATTCAGTATTTCATATCAGTGAAATATGAAGTGGCTTAATCTGTTTCCAAATGGTTCTGAAGTCAATATGAAGCTCAAATAAAATTTATGTCAAACACAAGTGGCTGCTGACTTTTGATGGTTCAAAGCTGAGTGGTGAGTACACACAGTGAAGGGCCACTCTCTGGCCAGGTGTAATGAATCATTAGTCCCTCAGAATAGCTGCTCTTCTAGCTGCTTGTTTCTTCCTTTTCCTCCCAGCTTAAGGGTTGAAATATCAAATTTCTACCTACCTAAATGTCTGTCAAGTGAGAGAAAGAAATGAAGTTTTGCTCAAACAATAGTCAGCCTTGTGACCAGACCTTGAAACCCATGGTACCCCAGAGGAAATCTGCCTATGTCAGTCTTTCTGAAATGGTCTTTTTGGACACCAGACCTACTGAAGAACTGGATGTAGCTACAGACTCTCTCCTCCCATTTTCCAATTTTTAACAGCTTAATTGAGATATAATTCACATACCAAACAATCACTTAATCAAGTGAAAGCAATTCAATGGTTTTTAGTTCATAGGTTTGTGCAACCATCACCCACAGTCAATGTTTGAACATTTTTGTATTGGTCTGTTTGGGTTGCTATAACAAAATTTCATGGACTGTGTGGTTTATAAAAAGAAATGTATTTCTCACAGTTCTGGAGGCTGGAAGTCCAAGATCAGGATGCCAGCATGAGCAGGTGAAGGCCCTCTCCCAAGTTACAGACTTCTGATATCCTCGCTTTCTGGGACTCTTGCAATTCCACATGTTATCCAGAATCAGCTTGTCACTTCTACAAAGAAGTCAGCTGAGAGTGTGAAAAATTCACATTAAACCTGTAGATCAGTTTAGCAAGTATTGCCATCTTAACAATGTTAATGAAATCTTCTGATCCATGAATATGGAATGTTTTTCTATTTATTTACATTTTTTTAAATCAAAACTTTTAAAAATGAATAATTAGAGTTCTGTGTTTACTGATCAAAATTGAAATTTAATTTACTCAAATGTAAAATAATTATTTTTCTGTTTATAAATTTCTGATATTTTAAACTTTCTCAATTCTTTTATAATTGTTTTAAATCTAGAGGTTTACATATTTTGTTTTATGTTGCGTTTAAAGATTGTTTTATTGTTATTAAGATTGACATTCCTATTGTGATAAAATTGGTGTACAAGATTGTATATAATTTAGGTTTACAACATTATAATTCAATATTTGTGTGCACTGCATAGCGTTTATCATTGTATATCTAGTCACCACCCATCACCATGTAACTGCTCCTCTTCACTCTTTTGCCCTTTCCCCAACCCTCTTCCCCTGGGTAACCACCAGACTGTTCTCTGTATCTATGGATTTGGTTTTGTTTTGTTCTGTTTGTATGTTTTGTTTAGATTTTTTTTCAGATTCCATTCATGGGTGAAATCAAAGTGTTTGTCTTTCTTTGCTACAACTGCAGATCTTCTGCCCATTTTTTAAACTGTGTTATTTGTCTTTATGTTAATTGGTTGTGTGTGATCTTTATATATTTTGGATATTAACCCCTTATGAAATATTTCATTTACAAATATCTTCTCCCATTAGTAGGTTGCCTTTTCATTTTGTTGGTAGTTTTCTTCACTGTGCAGAAGCTTTTTAGTTTGCTGTAGTTCTACTTGTTTATTTTTGCTTTGTTTACCTTGCTTTGGAGTCATCTGAAAAAATATTGCTATGATTAATGTTAAAGAACATACTGCATGTGTTTTTTCTAAGAATTTTATGGTTCAGGTCTTACAGTCAAGTTTTTAATCCATTTTTAGTTATTTTTGTATAATATAAGATAGTGATCTAGTTTTATTCTTTTGCATGTAGCTGTTCAGTTTCCCAATACCATTTACTGCAGAAATTGTCCTTTCTCCATTGTATATTCTTAGCACCTTTGTCATAAATTATTTGTACATATATGTGTGGAGAATCAGTTCTTAGCCTTTTGGCTAAGATCCAATGTACATAAATGTGTGGGTTTATTTCTGGGTTCTTAAATATATTTAAATGATTTTTGTGTCTGTTTTTAAGTCAATACCATACTGTTTTGATTGCTTATATCTTTGCAATATAATTTGAAATCAGAGAGCATGACACCTCCAGCTTTGTTCTTCTTTCTTAAGATTGCTGTGGCTATTTGGGGTCTTTTGTGATTCCATAAAAGTTTTAGAATTACTTATTCTAGTTCTGTGGAAAAAGCCATTGGAATTTTGATAAGGATGACACTGAATTCATACATTGCATTGGGTATGTGGACTTTTTTAACTGTATTAACTGTTCCAACCATGAATATAAAATGTCTTGAATGTCTTTCCATTTATTCATGTATTCTTCAATTTTTTCAATAATGTCTTAAAGGTTTTAGTGTACAATTCTTTCATTTCCTTAGTTCAACTTATTCCTAAACACTTTATTCTTTTTGAGGGAATTTCCTACAGTTTTTGATAAAGTCCTTAGTGTTTTAATTTTTAAATTAAATTATACTTAACATACAATATTATATATTAGTTTCAGATATATAAAATAGTGATTCAACATTTATACACTTTATAAAGTAATCAATAAGTCTAGTACAGAATTTTCTATATTATGTCATCTGCAAATACTGACAATTTTATTTCTTTCTTTCCAATTTTGAAGTCTTTCTTTTTCTTGTCTAAATGCTGTGAGTAGGACTTCTAATACTATGCCAAACAACACTGGCAAGAGTAAACCTGCTAGTGTTGTTCCTGATCTTAGAGGAAACTCAGGGTTTTACCTGGAGTAAATGTTGGCTGTGGGTTTGTCATATACAGCTTTTATTATGTTGACATATATTTCCTCCATACCCACTTTGTTGAGAGTTTTTATCATAAAGGATGTTGAACTTTGTCAAATATTTTTTGCATCTATTGAGATAATTGTATGATTTTTATCCATTTAATTAATAAGGTTTAATACATTGATTAATTTTTTTATCATTCATTCAATCTCCTTGCCAGTAATTGGTACATTCAGATTTACTATTTCTTCATGGTTCAGTCTTAGAAAATTGTATGTTTCTAAGAATTTATTTATTGTTTGTAGTATCATTATTTATAGTAGTCTTTCATAAATATTTTATATTTCTGTGATATCAGTTGTAACTTCTTACATTTCTGATTTTTAAAAATATTTTACTTATTTTTAGAGAGAGGGAAAGGGAGGAAAAAAGAGAGGGATAAAAATACCCATGTGAGAGAGAAACATTGATTGGTTGTCTCTTGTACGTACCCCGAATGGGGACCAAATCCACAACCCCGTCATGTGTCCTGACCAGATATTGAACTGGCATCCTTTCTCTTTGAGGGATGATGCCCAACAAACTGAGCCACACTAGTCAGGGCTCATTTCCGATTTTTAAAATTTGAACTCTGTCTCTTCTATCTTAGTGAATCTTGCTATGTGTCTGCCAATCTTTTCAAAGCTCTTAGGTTCATTGATCTTTTCTATTTTTTTTTTCAGGTTCTATTTCATTTATTTCTCCTCTGATCTTCATTATTTCCTCCCTTCTCCTTCGGGCTTTACTTTTTCTACTTTTCTAGTTCTTTTAAGTATAATGTCATATTCTTTGGGATTTTTCTTGTTTCTTGAGGTTGGTATTTATCCCTGTAAACATGCTTCTTACAACTGATTTTGCAGCATCCCATAGATTCTGTAATGTTGTACTTGCATTTTCATTTATCTCAAGGTATTTTTTAATTCCCCCTTCAATTTTTTTTTTGAACTATTAGTTGTTTAGTCATCACATATTTTTGATATATTCCAGTTTTCTTTCTATGACTGATTACCAGCTTCATACTATTTTTGTCTAAGAAGATGCCTAATATGATTTCAATCTTGCATTTATTGAAATTTGTTTTGTGGTGCAGCATACAATGTGCCCTATAGTAAGTTAATTGAGAAGAATATATTTTACTGATTTTGGATTGTATGTCCTGTATATATATGCTGTGGGTAGGACTGTATATATATGTGTATACATACATACATACATATGTGTGTATACATATATGTGTGTGTATATATATTTAGATCATCTGATCGAATGTGTCATTTAAGGCTGGTATTTTCTTATTGATTTTCTGTCTGAATGATCTATCCATTGATTTAGGTAGGGCATTAGAGTCCCTTGATATTATCATATTACTTTCAATTTTTCATTTTTGGTCTGTTAATATTTGCTATTATAATTTAGCTCCTATGTTGAGTGCATATATTTTACAAATGTTACATCTTCTTGTTTGATCCCTTTATAATTATGTACACCCTTCTTTGTTTTTTATTGCAGTCCCTGCTTTATAGTCT
This sequence comes from Anoura caudifer, assembly GCA_004027475.1. Taxonomy (NCBI): domain Eukaryota; kingdom Metazoa; phylum Chordata; class Mammalia; order Chiroptera; family Phyllostomidae; genus Anoura; species Anoura caudifer. Next base: position 39,068 of record PVKU01004443.1, read on the forward strand.
ACTTTGTCTTCTATGAGTATAGACACACCAATTTTTTTTTATTTCCATTTGCATGAAATATCATATTCCATCCCTTTACTTTCAGGCTGTGTGCAACTAAAGAGTTGAGTCTCTTGTAGGCAGCATTGAGGTGAGTCATTTTTTATATCCATAAATAATGCTGTCTGTCCTCATTAGAGAATTAGTTCATTTATTTTTACAGTAATTATTGATAAATAAATATGTACTTATTGCTATTTTGTTAATTATTTTCTGAATGTTTTTGTAGTTCATCTCTGCTTCTTCTTTTTTACTCTCTTCTGTAGTGATTTGATGGCTTCTTTGTGTTATGTTTAGATTCCTTTATCATTTTCTTTTTTGTATCTACTCTTTTGTATGTATAAGTTTTTGCTTTGTGGTTGCTGTGAGATTCACAGATAGCATCCTATGTATACAACAGTCTGTTTTAAGCTGATAGTAACTTAAATTTAAACACATTCCAAAGCTTTACAGTTTTATTCTCCCAAAACATTTTACATACTTGTCATTTAACATATTTTATGTACTTTCAAGTAATTATTAAAGTTTTAGTTAATTATACTACTTTTGTCATTTAGCCTTCATACTAGCTTTAAAAGTGATTAATTTACTACTTTTACTATAGTTTTACTTTTACCAGTGGGATTTTTTATTTTACATATATATTTTTTATTATTTAGTGCCATTTCTTTTCATCTTGAAGACACCCCTTTAATATTTCTTATAAGGCCATATTAGTGGTGATGAATTCCTTAGGTTTTCCTTGACTGAAAAAACCCTTCAATTCTGAATGATAACTTTGCTGGATAGAGTATTCTTGGTTGGAAATTTTTACCTTTTAAAACTTTGAATATGCTATGCCATTTCATTCTAGCCTCCAAAGCTTCTAGTCAAAAAATCTGCTGAAGGATTTATGGGGTTTTCTTCATATGTAACAAGTTGTTTTTCTGTTGCTGCTTTCAAGAACCTGTATTTTGAACTTTTGAAATTTTAATTATAATATGTTTTAGTGTGGAACTCTGGCTTCCTGAATCTGGACATCTGTTTCTTTCCCCAGATTGGGGAAGTTTTCAGCTATTATTTCTTTTTTTTAAAAAAATATTTATTTATTTTTAGCGAGAGGGGAAAGGAGGGAGAGAGAGAGACAGAAACATCAATGTGTGGTTGCCTCTCATGTGGCCCCCACTGGGGTCCTGGCCCGCAACCCAGGCATGTGCCCTGACTGGAAATCGAACTGGCGACATTTTGGTTCACAGCCCACGCTCAATTCACTGAGCTACACCAGCCAGGGCATCAGCTATTATTTCTTTAAATAAGTTCTCTGCCCCTCTATCTTCTTCAGGAACCCATATAATAAAAATTTATGTGCTTCATGTTTTTCTATCTCCACTTCTTTTTAAATACATTTCTTTTTTTTTATGTTTTCATATTCAGTGTTTTAATATTTTTAAAATATATTTTATTGATTATACTATTACAGTTGTCCCATTTTTTTCTCCCATTTATTTCCCCCCACCCTGTATGCCCCCTCCCACCAGCATTCCCCCAACTTAGTTCACATCCATGTGTTGTACATATAGGTTCTGTGGCTTCTCAATTTCCTATACTATTCTTAACCTCCCCCTGTCTATTTTTTAAAGTATATTTTTGATTATACTATTACAGTTGTCCCATTTTTTCTCCCCTTTATTTCCCTCCACCCTGCATCCCCCAACCCTCCAGCATTCCCCCCCTTAGTTCACATCCATAGGTTGTACATATAAGTTCTTTGAGTTCTCTGTTTCCTATACCATTTTTGACCTCTCCCTGTTTGTTTAATGCCTAGCAATTATGCTTCTTCTTCCCTGTACCTTTCCCCCCCATTCCTCCCTTCCCCCTGAAAACCGTCCATGTGATGTCCACTTCTTTGATTCTGTTCCAGTTATAATTGTTTTTTGCTTACTTTTTGTTTTCATTGTTTTTCTTTTTTTAAGGTTCATTTGTTGATAGTTGTGATTTTGTTGTCATTTTACTGTTCATATTTTTGATCTTCTTTTTCTTAGATAAGTCCCTTCAACATTTTGTATAATAAGGGCTTAGTGATGATGAACTCCTTTAACTTGACCTTATCTGGAAAGCACTTTATCTGCCCACCCCTTCTAAATGAAAGCTTTGCTGGATAGAGTATTCTTGGTTATACATTCTTGCCTCTCAGGACTATGAATACTTCTTTCCAGCCCCTTCTTGCCTGCAAAGTTTCTTTCGAGAAATCAGCTGATAGCCTTATGGGCACTCCTTTGTAGGTAACTCTTTCCATTTCTCCTGCTGCTTTTAAGATTCTCTTTGTTTTTTACCTTTAGGATTTTGATCATGTGTGTTAGAATGGGCCTCTTCGCATGAATCTTGTTTGGGACTCTGTGCTTCCTGGACTTGTATGTCTACTTCCTTTACCAAGTTAGTGAAGATTTCTGTCATTATTTTTTCAAGTAGGTTTCTAATTTCTTGCTCTTTTTCTTCTCCTTCTATGATGGCACCCCTATGATGCCAATGTTGATATGCTTGAGGTTGTCCCAGAGGCTCCTTACACTATGCTCATTTTTTTGGATTCTTTTTCTTTTTCCTTGCTGTTCTGATTGGTTGCTTTTTGCTTCCTTATGTTCCAATTTGGATTCTAATTTGATTCTCACCTTCTCTAATTTGATTCTCACCTTCATCCACTCCACTGTTGATTCCTTATAAATTGTTCTTTATTTTAATTAGTGTATCCTTCATTTCTGACTGGATCTTTCTTATGCTGTTGAGTTTCTCTCTAAGTTCCTTGGGAGCATCCTTATAAACAGTGTTTTGAATTCTGCATCTGATAGATTGCTTTTCTCCATTTTGTTTAGTTCTTTTTCTGAAGTTTTGTTCTGTTATTTCATTGTGGCCATGTTTCTTTGTTTTCTCATCTTGGCAACCTCCCTGTGTTTGTTTCTATGTATTAGGTAGAGCTGTTACATCTTCCAGGCTTGATAGAGTGGCCTAATATAGTAGGTGTCCTGTAGGGTGCAGTGGCACAGCCTTCCCTATTACCCAAGCTGAGTACTCAAGGTGTGCCCACTGTGGGGCTGTGTACACACCCTCCTCTTGTAGTTGGACCTTGGTGGCTGTTGGCATATCTAAAGTCAGTCATTGCCTGTGTTCTACCTGGGGTCACAGAGCATTAGTTACAAAGCAATCTGCAGATGACTGCCTCTTGTGCTGGGTTTGGAGGTTCCCAAGAGAGGCCAAACTGTGAACCAAGGCTGAGTGCTGCTAGTGGTCTGAGGCAACTTACTTGGTGGTGTGGTTATTGCTGCATCCAGATTCTGCTTGTTTGAGAGAATTCAGGAAAATCAGAGGCATGGGCCAAGACAAGTCATTTACATGGAAAAGACACTGGAAACAGCTTGGGTGGGCCTGAAAGTTGGGTGAAGCAGGGTCTCAGGGAATCACCAGGGTGGGACAAACATTGTGAGCCAGGTTGATATAGTCTCAGATATGGTGCCTGTCTGCCAGCTCTGTGGCTTTGTCAAGGGACGGCTCAGGAAAGGAATGATGACCTCTGTTAGCACTTCTGTCTGGGAGAAGGGTACCCCCCAGCTCTTGCCTTGATGCCAGACAATCAGTTCCTCCCTATATGTCTCTGATGCATTCAATCTGCTGCCCCCACACTGTAGCACAGAGGGAGTGAGTCCACATAAGTCTGTTCATGGGCCCTTAAGAGTAACTGCCTGAGACTCTACCAGTTTCTCTTTTCCACAGCCTCTACCCTCACTGGTTTTTATAGCCAGAGTTATGGAGAAATCTTCCTGGCACTGGAACCCTAGGCTTTGGGGGGGGGACTAGTACCTCTCAGACAAGCCAGTGCTCCCCATAGCTCTATGTGATAGCAGAGCTCAGTTGGTATGTGACACAGAAAGTGGACATATGAGTAGAACCACCCTAGTGAGGGTGGCAGAAGATTTGAACTAGGCATCTGGTGCCAGTAGTGTGAATGGAGTCTTGTGCAAAGAAACATTGGTTGGGGCTTAGAAAAACTTTAACATTAGTCCTGAGAAACTGCCTCCTTTGTGTCTCCAAAGCAAGACCTCCACCTCCCTAATTCCTTGAGTGGCTGAATACCCCATTCACCTGGGAGTTTATAACTCATCTCTTGGCTCAATTATTAATAGCATCCTTCTCAGGCTAAAAAGTGCACTAGTTGAGACGGAAATTATTTTGTCATTGTATTTATTCCTCATTGCTTCTCTGGATCTAGAGGCGGCAGTCACTGCTGATATGGTCAAGTGCTTTGATGGTCAAAAAAAGATTTATTGCAAATCTTTGATTCAGCACGCTGACCTTGAGGATGCATGGGATGTCTCCAGGTTGTTCGTCTAGGCTCCTGCAAGATCACAGAAGCATTGAATAGCTGGGATGGCAGAATTCTGATAATCCATGCTCACTGTCACAGAGTAGAAACTATGGCCTCCTGGCTCTTTGTCTTCTGTTGAGAACCACTCCCATCCCCTGCCCTGAACCCCTAGTAAATGGTCCCTTAGCACCACCAGCAAACTGAATGGAAAAAAAATTTAAACCTTTTGTTATTTTATGAAAAAAAAACCCGCTTATAACAATAAATTAGAAAAGGGATAAAAAGAAAAATATGTTAATAATAATCTATAGTTTATGTTCTACTAGATGGCTGTCCTATAATTTTCCAAAAGTCATTGTCATGAAGAACTGAAGTGATTGTTTCTAGATTGAAAAAGACTACAGATTCCATAGCAGCCAAATGTAATGAATAAACCCAGATCAAGTTATAGATCAAAAAATAAAATCGACTGTCGGCCAAGATGGAGGCATAGATGGACACACTGTGCCTCCTTGAACAACCAAAATTAAGGACAACAAAGATTTAGAAACAAGAAAACAACCAGAACTGATAGAAAATTGAACTGTACGGAAGTCCAACAACCATTCATCCAGACCGGTAAGAGGGGCGGAGTCAAGACAGGAAAAAGTGGAGGTTGGTGAACCTGGGCACCCAGGCAGCAGTAGCTGGCAGATCCCAGGCATGCAGGCAGCAGCTAGAAAACCCCAGGCACACAGGAGGCGGCCAGTGGACACCAGGCACAGGGTGGCAACGGTGCAGACCCAGTGAGGCCACACAAGGCGGTTGGCTGACCAGGTAGTCCCACATTCATGTGCAGATAATTCAGGTGAAGGGAAAGTAGCAGAGGGGACTGGAATCCGAGAGCAGAGCAAGCACCATTGTTCCCTCTCAGACCCCGCCCCCACATACAGTGTTACAACCTAGAGACTGGGCTGCCCCACCCTGGGGAACACCTAAGGCTCCGCCTCTCACTACATAACAGCTGTGACCAGACCCCCCCCAAAAAAAAACAAAACAAAATGGCTCAAATGAGAGAACAAATCAAAGCCCCAGAGCCAATTCATCTAAGCGAGTAAGAGATAGCCACCTATCAGATGCACAGTTCAAAACACTGGTATTCAGGATGCTCACAGAATTGGTTGATTTTGGTCACAAATTTGATGAACAAATGAAGGCTACAATAAGTGAAATGAAGGAAAATGCACAGGGAACCAAGAGAGATGGGAGAAAAACTGAGATTCAAATCAATGGAGTGGACCAGAAGGAAGAAACAAACAACCAAATAGAAAAGAAGGAAGAAACAAGAATTCAAAACAATGAGAAGAGGCTTAGGAACCTCCAGGACATCTTTAAACATCCCAACATCTAAATTATAGAGGTATCAGAAGGGGAAGAGGAAGAGCAACAAGTGGAAAACTTATTCGAACAAATAATAAAGGAGAACTTCCCCAATCTGGCAAAGCATATAGACTTCCAGGAAGTCCAGGAAGCTCAGAGAGTCCCAAAGAAGCTGGATCCAAGGAGGAACGCACCAAGGCACATCATAATTCCATTACCCAAGATTAAAATGAAGGAGAGAATTCTAGAAGCAGCAAGGGATAAAGGGGACCGTCACCTACAAAGGAGTTTCCATCAGACTGTCAGCTGATTTCTCAAAAGAGACCTTACAGGCAAGAAGGGGCTAGAAAGAAGTATTCCAAGTCTTGAAAGGCAAGGACCTACATCCAAGATTGCTCTATCCAGCAAAGCTTTCATTTAGAATGGAAGGGAAGATAAAGTGCTTCTCAGATAAGGTCAAGTTAAAGGAGTTCATCATCACCAAGCCCTTATTATATGGAATGTTAAAGGAACTTATCTAAGAAAAAGAAGATAAAAAAATGACAATAAAAAGACAGCAAACTCACAGATATTAACAACCACCTAAAACAAAAGCAAACTAAGCCAACAGCTAGAACAGGAACAGAAACACAGAAATGGAGATCGCATGGAGGGTTACCAACAGGGTACAGAGAACAAGTAGCATAGATGGTGGGTAGAAAATAGGGGGAGGGCAAGAATAGTGTGGGAAATGTAGAAGCTAAAGAACTTATGACACATGGACATAAACTAAAGGGGGAATGTGGGTGGGAGGGGGTGTGCAAGGTAGAGGGGAATGATGGGGGAGAAATGGGACACGTGTAATAGCATAATCAATAAAATATATTAAAAATAAAATTAGATAGAAAAGAATTTGGGTAGGGGTATTTTGGATATGGATAGGTAACTGATATTATGGCATTATTGTTAATTTTCTTAGATTTGATACTGGAACAAAAAAGTGTATGCATACATATACAAAGAAACAAGGGAAATACAATGTTAACTACTCGTGAATCTGGTTAAAGGCCATATGGGTATTCATCATACTATTCTTTAAGCATTTCTTTCATGCATTACAAATTTTAAAATAAAAAGAACTATATTCACCCATAATCATTCCACTGAAAGTCAGCCACTGTTAATATCATTTGTACATATTTACATGTATCTCAAATATAGGTGTATATTTTAAATAAAATTCAGTTATATATAATTTTGTAACTTTTTTAGAGCAATATGCTCACATTTTATTTTTAAATTATTTAAAAATAAAATAACATAATTTTCCCATCTCTTATTCTGACCATTGTGAGCTTTTTTCAGTCATTAAATATCCATTGAAAACATAACTATTAATAGTGCCTAATATTCTACCATGTAAACATGTCATAATCTACTTAACCATTTTCTGATTTAGTTGGCTTCCACATAAATAAATATCTCATTATGAACAAGTGTACATGAATGTTTGTTTTTATGTACAGTCTGAACTTAACAAAATATTTAACCGCACTCAGGTAGCTGTCAGCTTTTCCAAATCCACAGTGGAATTGCTTTTATTGATATGTAGTGGTTTTCTATGCCCTTCAACAATTAGTCAAGAGTCAGTAAAGGAAATGGACTTTAGCATTCCCTAAGACAACTGGGTGTGCATTTGTTGTCACATGTGGCAGAAGGCCTTGTCAATACTACTCCCAGGCCTTTCAGTGTAGATGAAGTCTCTGATGAACCTCTTCAGAAAAGTGTTGCCCAAGGAAATGTTAGTCCTCACTGAACATCACTGAGAGGCATCTTCCTTCTAAGCTGAGCTTCTTGAAGACTTTGATTTTATATTTCTATTCCTACAACCTTTTAGACTGTAAGTGGAATAAAGTGTTTACCTTCTGGCCAGCCTTAGCATTGGGCACAAATGGACTCATGTGGAGGAAGTAAGCTAACTCTAAAAGGCCTTAAAGTACATTTTAAGCTTTTACTGAAGTTTCCCAAAGAGATAATTGGACAAAAGATGATGTTCCTCAAATCCTTTTCACCTCTATCCCCGAATCTGTCAAGCATAGCTATGGCCCCAACCTTGCGCAGAACTCCCTTAACCTCTTTTGGGCTGAATTTCCCCCTTCTCTCCCTCTTTTCCCTCATACCTGAGTCTTCCACCACCACTTTTTGTCTTCTTCTGTTAGTGACTTCCTGTTCCTCCCGATGAACCAGCCTGCCTCTACTGATGCTTCTAATTTTCTTCTTTGCTTCCTTTTGGATCCTCCACCCATGGAGGCCTCAAAGCCAACCTGGATGAGAGAACCCAGCATGAGTGTGGAGAAGATTTAAATATTCTATATTAATATTTGTCCTGTCAAAGTCATGCCACTTACACAAACTTTCTCAATCACTCTCTGGAGAGGGATAAGGCAGAATCATTCATTCCATCAGTACTTATTGGTGTCATGTTCTGTTCCAGTTGGAGATATTGAGTAAATAAATGCACACATGGGTTTACCTTCTGGGGTTATGGGGAAGGATTCCAAACCTAGAGTGAGAAATGCTCTACAATGGAGCAGTGCTTTCTCTCATTTTTATATCAAAGGACATGTAAGAAAGGATAATACATGTACTGAAATAAAAATTGTACATGTCTATATATATATATATATACACACATATATACATATATATAAAAGATTTTCTTCTGTCCTAACAAGATAATGATTTAAAAATTCTTAAAACCAATCTTAGAGGGGCAGATTCAAGATGGCAATGTAGGAAAACCATGGGCTTAGCTCCCATAGAGACACAAAAAGTACAATTACATATAGAGCAATTCTTTATGGAATGGATGTAAAGTCTAGCAGAACAGCTATTTCACAGTTAGGGAGAAATGAGAAAGCCATATCAAGATGGATAGAGAGGGCAGATGCAAGGTCATACCAGGACCAATACCCCTGGAGTTCAAACCACAAGGAGGAGAAATATCACAAATGTGCAACTACCCTGAGGAATGAGGGCTCTGGGCCCCCTATCAGGCAAACCAGACTAGATGATGTGCACAAGGAAGATGAGTTTTCATTACATCTGGCTTTGAATATCACTGTGGGCTTATGTCCAGGAGAACAAAGGAGCTGTGGAAAACAAAAGACTGCTCTTTAAGGATCATTCACAGACATATTAGCAGTCCCAGAACAAAGGTAGCACTTTTGAAAAGCACTTGGGCCATATGTAAATGAGATTCATTGACTAATCTTAGGTCATGTGATGGAGGGGCAGAGGTCTGTTGGAGCCATCTCTAGGGACAGAGGTGCTAGTGGGTGTCATTTGTTTGCCCTTTCTCTTCCCTGTGAGCTGGGTACTGCTGGGTGTCATCTTTGTCACTCCCCATCTACATTTCTGACACCATTTCTGTGGCCCTGCTCTTGCTAATGCACTTCCACTGCAGTTCCTTCCTGGTGTTTGACCACCATGGACCCCCCTTGGCATTCCTAGTAGGAGGGCCAATCCAGTGCTGTTAACTTTGCATTTTAGCCCATGCCTTGACAGAGAGTGTGCACACTTAACAAAGGGGTCACCTTTTGCGCACCTGACACGGGTGGCCAAGGGTTCTTATGTTTCTGAGATACATGGGATTACAACAAGCAGAGAGACAGTTAGGAAAAAGCTACCTTACCATCCCCAGGGTACCACACAGACAACAGACTAAAACACCCCCCCAAACATCCAATGACCACTCCAAGATTGGGCTACACAGCTGTCTTATTTAATAGATGGAAAAAGCACAGAGATCAAGCAAAAGGGAAAAATGAAAGAATATGTTTCAAATAAAGGACCAAGATTAAACCACAGGATTAAAAAAAAAACAAATGAAATGGAGATAAGTAATTTAACGGATAAAGAGTTAAAAATAATGGTCATAAAAAGCCCACTGATCTCAGGAGAAGAATGAGTGAACACATAGGAAACTTAAAAAAAAAAAAAAAAGCAAATTCTGAACAGAAGCACAGAACTGAAATTCAAGAATTGAACTGAAAAACTACACTAGAGGCATTTAACAGGTGACTGCATGAAGGCGAAGAATGAATCAGTGAGCTCAAAGACAATGCAAGGGATCCACACACAGCAGCAGCAAAAAGGCAAGAGAATAAGAGCATTTCAAATAAATGACTTAACCCTACATCTACAAAAACTAGAGGAACAACAACAAACAAAGCCCAGAGCAAGAAGAAAGGAGGAAATAATCAAGATCAGAGCAGAATTAAATGACATAGGGACTAAAAGAACAATCCAAAGGATCAGTAAATCCAGGAGGTGGTTCTTTTTGAATAGATAAACAAAATCAACAAGCCTTTAACCATGCTCATCAAGAAAAAAGGAGAGATGACACAAATAAATAAAATCAGAAACCAAAGAGGCGAAATATCACAGAAATACAAAGGATCATAAGAAATTACTATGAACAAATATATGCCAAGAAATTTCAAAACCTGGGCAAAATAGACAAACTTCTAGATATATATGATCCTCCAAAACTGAGTCAAGAAGAAGCACAAAGCCTGAATAAACTGATATTAGCTGGTTAAATTGAAGCTGTAATCAAAAAACTCCTGGCACACAAATGCCCTGGGCCGGAGGGATTCACAGGAGAATTTTACCAAATACTTACAGAAGAGCTAACCCCTATCCTTCTCAACTATTCCAAAAAAATAAAAATAAAAAAAAAAAAATCCAAGGAGAGAGAAGACTCCCAAACTCTTTTTATGAAGCCAGTATTATCCTAATTCCAAAACCAGTTAAAGACATGACAAAGAAAGAAAACTACAGGACAATATCATGATGAACACAGATGCTAAAATCCTCAATGAAATATAGACAAACCAGATCCAGCAATATATCAAAAAGATGATACAACCTGATTAAGTGGGATTCATTCTAGGGATGCAAGGATGGTAAAATACATGCAAATCAATAAATGTAATATACCATATAAACAATATTAAAGGTAAAAACCACATGATCATATGAATAGATGCAGAAAAAGCATTTGATAAAGTATAGCACCCATTTATGATAAAAATACTCAGCAAAGTGGGAATACAGGAAGCATAACTCAACATAATAAAGGCCATGTACAAGAAACCTATAGCCAACATTATACTCAATGGGAAAAAACTAAAAGCTTTCCCCCTAACCTCAGGCACAAGACAAGGGTGTTCACTTTCACCACTTCTATTCAATGTAATATTGGAAGTTCTAGCCACAGTGATAGACAAGAAAAAGAAATAAAAAATATCCAAACTGAAAAGGAGGAAGTAAAGCTGTTGCTGTTTGCAGATGACATGATAGTGTACATAGAAAGCCCTATAGACTCCACCAAAAAACTACTCGACCTAATAATTGAATTTGGCAAAGTGGAAGGATACAAAGTCAATATTCAGAAATCAAAGGTATTTTTGTACACTAACACTGAAATATCAGAAACAGAAATTAGGAACAAAATCCCATTTACTATAGTAACAAGAAAAATAAAATACTTAGGATTAAACCTAACCAAGGAGGTAAAAGAACTGTACTTGGAAAACTACACAACACTAAAGAAAGAAATTAAGGAAGACACAAACAAATGGAAACATGTACAATGATCATGGATTGGAAGAATTAACATCATCAAAATGCCCATACTATCCAAAGCAACTAATAGTTTCAACACAATCCCTACCAAAAAACCAATGACATAATTCCCAGGTATAGAACACATATTTCAAAAATTGGTATGGAACCATAAACAACCCTGAATAGCCTCAGCAATTTTTAGAAACAAAAGCAAAGTAGGAAGGATCACAATATCTGATATCAAACTATATTACAAGGCCACTCTGATCAAAACAGTCTGGTATTGGAATAAGAACAAATAGACCAATGGAACAGAACAGAGAGTCCAGAAATAAATCCATGTCAATACAGTAAGTTAATATTTGACAAAGGGAGCAGGAGCATAAAATGAAGTAAAAATAGGCTCTTGAATGATGTAAAATGAATGATATTGGGAGATCTGGACAAGTACATGCAAAAAAAAAAAAAGAAAGAAAGAAAGAAAAGAAACTTGACCACCAACTTATGCCACACACAAAATTAAACTCAAGATAGATAAAAGACTTAAATATCAGTTGTGACACCATAAAAATCCTAGAGGAAAACAGAGGCAGGAAAATTTCAGATATCCCATGTAGCAATGTTCTTGCTGATACATCCTCTAGGATAAGAGATATAAAGGAAAGAATAAAGAAATGGGACTACATCAAACTAAAAAGCTTCTACATGGCTAAAGAATACATAAAAAAAAATGGAAAAGGAACCAACCATGTGAGAAAACATATTTGCTAATGATTCGTAAGTCAAGGGTTTTATCTTTTATCTCCAAAATACATAAAGAACTCACACAACTCAACACCAGGAAGACAAACAATCCAATTTAAAAATGGGGAAAAAGAGAGGGAAGATGATGGTGAGGTAGATGGGAGTGGAGTTCACTCACCCCTGTGCACAGGTGAAATACCTACCCAATCTTCTGAGGAGCAGAGTGCACAGCCAATGGTATCCCAGTATATATGAAGGCTGGATGCCAAAATTGTAAAGGACATTGAAAAATCAGACGGTAAGAAGATTGCTTTGGGATCATAAGGTCCCAGGGACCAGCCTGGGGACCAGGGTAGAGAAAGCCTCAGGCCTGGCACTTGCCGGGCCAGCTGCAGGATTCTTGGAAGACAGCCAGGTCAATGGCTCCCTCCCCTGCCAAACAAGGAGGTTTGAGCAGCACCAGGATGGACCTGCACCCTTGAAGTTGCTGTGGGGAATAAAGATGAGGTGGCAAACACACAGGGGCATTGTGCACCTGCTGAGACTGTGGACCCAGCTGAGTTATTACAAGAGAAATTGGGGAGCTAGGTGATACCTAGAGAAAAGAAGAGCTGGACTGTGACAGACCCTGACCCAGACAGTCTCCCATCTGGCTGAAAGTTGGGCTGTGAGAGAGGCTGGGCCCTTGTTAAGAGCGAGAGGCTTGAACAGAAGGAATTAAAAAAAAAAGCTCTTGGTGGCTGCTTAAGGAATTCTCCTGCAGTGGAATTCTCCAGCAACAGCTGCTGCAGCCTCCACCAGCTGTGCCCCTGTAGCCCCTGCGCCTTGAGTGTGGCCGCGTCCCTACCCCGCCCCCTCCCAAGCCACAGAAGCTGAGGGCTCCTGCCCACACCTGTAGCCCTAGCAGCATGCGTGACCCTGCCCTACTGTGTCCACATGAGTCTGGCCCTGCCGCCCACTGCACCTCTGCCTCCTGCCCCCACCACCACAGCAGCAGCAGAGGCCGCTGGCCCAACCCTGCCACCGCTTCCCCACTCTGACGCCACCCTGCCAGCAGCCACAGCAGCAGAGGCCCTGTGCCCAAGCATAGAGCTGGCTGTACCCTACGCTTGAACCTGCCACCCACTGCTGCAGCAGCAGAGGAGGCTACACACACATCCCACCACTCCAGAGGCGTGTGCCCAAGGGCCACACTGACAGGCACTCCCACCCTGTGGGGCTGAACTGGCTTGCTAAGAGGAAGGTGGAGGTGCCACTCCCTCCCCACCCTACCCACTGCAGAAGAGAGTAGCAGGGTTCAGAGAGTTGGCAGACCCCACTTAACTCACTGGGGGAGCCCAACTACCCTGAAGAGACTTTGAGAGTCCCTAGGACAGCAAAGAGAGAGAAAGGGGTGTGTGAGTTGGCCCTAATTTGTGCACCTCAAGCACAGCACAACTGGTGGATTGAAGGTGCAGAAGGGACTGAGCAGCAAACTGAGAAACTGGGCTCCAGGCTGGGCAACTGTAAAGACTGTGGCTCAGACCTGGCACCCATCCTCCCAAAATATCAGGAAGGTAGAAAAGTGAAACCCAAACCCTCTCACCCTGTTGCAATCAGGAAGACCAGCAGAACTTGTTGGGCCAGTTTAAAGTCAGCAGAAGGCTTTTTTTCTTTCTTTTTTCCCCCTCTTTTTTTCTCCACATGTGAGACAATAAACACCGAAGGTGTGAAAGGACGAGAGTCAGACCCAAAGAGGGGTTATCCCAACAAATGAGAAACTGAGAGAAATTTCACTTTTCTACTCCAGATAACTTGCAAGTTATTGTTAATTCACATTATTATTTTTCTTTATTATTTTTACTTATTTTATTACTATTTTTTATTTCTCTTCTTTCTGTTTGGTTTTCTTTGTTTTGTTTGTTTAATGGCATTGTTTGAATGGTTTTCCTTGTTCTCTCTTTCACAGTGTATTTTTAATTTTCCTTCATTCACTTCACTTGGGTTCCAATAGCACACTAATCTTGGTTGGGTACTTCCTATTCATGTTATTCAGATCACATAGATTTTGTCATATGATTGTTGCTCCATTAGTGCTGTAAATAATTGTTGTTCCATACAATTGTAAATACTACACAGCACCCTTCCTAGATCTTAGCTCATTTCACTGTTTCCAGAACTTTATTACTGTTGTGGTTAACTCTCACATACTACACCTATTTTCTATCCTTTACTCTCATTATATCTTATAATTTGACCTCCCACAAGCTCACTCTTTTCTGGATCCAATTCACATTCCTTTCCCCCACCTAACAAGACTCTTATCTTTTTGCCACTCTTTCTAAAAAGTGACTAGATAGGTGAAATATCACGGTGAGCACCATACTTATACAAAATATCTTGTATCTCTTCTCTATGGGTTGGTATTTTAAGTCCTGTAGAATACACTCCTGCTGTCTTAAACCATTTTGCCTTCCACCACCAACTGATCACATAAAAGCGTACGTGGGAGCTGTGAACACCAGTATACCCATTGAAAGAGAGAACCCACCAACAAAGGAACCACCAACAGATAATAAGAGAAGATGGTGATGGACTGAGTGGAAGCCACACTAACTTCCACCCAGGACCAATCTGGAATTACAACTAAATGGTGGAGAAAATACCCAGAACAAACAACTGAACAATAGTGAGAGAGAAACCTCAAAACCTTGACAGACAGAAGAACCAGTTTTGACACAGTGTGTCTGCACTGGCACAACAGAATACAAGACATGGTGAGTGGAGTGACCCTCAGTAAACCAGCTGAAGGGAAGGACCCAAGAAAGAAAGACCCAACAATCCAAACCCAAAGACAACCAGAGAGCCAACATAAAAGAACAGCAATTTCAGGAGATCAAGGAGACTGCACCAGTGAATCACAAGTCTCCAGCCATAGAAGTTCACACCATAAACCTAGGGAGTCAGAATAGATAAATTTAAGAAGCTGAAGCTAACAAGAAGAATCTCACAAACAATGGGAAGACAAAGAAACACACCCAAAATGAAACTAAAGGAGGAAGCTTCAAAAGAATTTAAATCAAATAGAGGTGAGTCAACTATCAGATACTCAGTTCAAAGCAATGGTTATCAAGAAGCTCCATGAGCTCATAGAGAATTACCAAAAACTACAGGGAAACTGCAATGAACTCAATGCAAACTACATCAACATGATAAAGGAAATAGAAACTATCAACAAGGGCCAAGAGGAAATGAAGAATACAATTTCTGAATTGAAGAACACAGTAGAAGGAATCAGAAGAAAGCTAGATGAAGCAAAGGATCAGATAAGCTACCTAGAGGACAAGGTAGAAAACAACACCCAGAAAGAGCAAGAAAAGGAAAGGAGGCTCATAAAGACCAAAGAAGCTAAAGGAACTGCAGGACAACATGAAATGTAATAATATCCATATAGTAGGGACACCAGAAGGAGAAGAAGAGCAAAGGATAGAAAACTTATTTGAAAAAGTAATGATGGAAAACCTCCCTAATTCGATGAGAGAAAAAGTCACACAAATCCAGGGAACACAGAGAGTCCCAATCAAGAGGTAACCAAAGAGGCCCACTTCAAGACACATCATAATTAAAATGGCAAAATTCCAAGACAAAGAGAGAATCTTAAAGGCAGCAAGGGAAAAACAGGAAGAAAAACACAAGGGAGCCCTGATAAGTCTAGCAGCTGTCTTCACAATGGAAATATTCATAACCAGAAGGGAATGGCAAGGAATAGTCCAAGTAATGAAAAACAAAGGCCTACAACCAAGACTACTCTATCCAGCAATGCTCTCAATTAAAATGGAAGGCCAAATAAGGAGTTTCCCTGACAATAGAAACCTCAAAGTATACACCTCCTCCAAACCAGCTCTGCAAAAGATACTAAAGGATTTGCTTTAACAACAGGAAAAAAAAAAAAAAAACAGTGAGAGAGAGAGAGAGAGGAACACAGGTATGAAAAAATAGCAATGAATAAGTACCTATCAATAATAACTTTAAATGTAAATGGATTATATGCTACAATCAAAAGACATAGAATAGCTGAATGGATAAGAAATCATGACCCACACATATGCTGCCTAGAAGAGACCCACCTGAGAAAAAAGACCTACACAGACTGAAAGTAAAGGGCTGGAAGCAAATATTCCAAGCAAATGGACAGGAAAAAAAAAAGCTGTGGTAGCAATACTCGTATCAGACAAAATAGACTTCAAAAAAAGGGCCATAAAAAGAGACCCAGAAGGTTACTGCATAATATTCAAGGGAAGAATCCATCAAGAAGATATAAATATTGTAAATATATAGGCACCTAATAGGAGCATGCAAATACATAAGAATATCTTGGAGGACCTCAAGAAAGATATTGACAGCAACACACCTATAGTAGAGGATTTCAACAGCCCACTGTCAAAAGCATATCTTTCAAACAAAATATCACAAAGATATTCCAGCATTGAAAAATGTCCTAGATCAAATGAATTTAACTGATATATAGAGCCTTTTATCCCAAAGAACCAAAACACACATACTTTCCAAATGCATATGGAATATTTTCAAAGATAGACCACATGATGGGACAAAAAACAAGCCTCAACACATTCAATAAAATTGAAATCATACCACATGTTTTCTCTGACCACAAGGGACTGAAACTAGAAACCAACCCCAAGGAAAAAACTCAAAAACACTCAAACTGATGGGTATTGAATAGCATGCTATTAAACAATGAATGAGAAGATGGAGATATAGGTAGACCACTGTGCCTCTTTGCACAATCAAAAGAAGGACAACATCAGATTTAAAAACAAAACAGAACCAGCACTGCCAGAAAATCAAACTCTATGGAAATCTGATAATCAAAAAGTAAACAAGAAACATTCATCCAAACCGGAAGGAGGGGTGGAGACAGGAAACCTGGCAGAGAGGACTCATGACAAGGCAGAGGCTAGAGGAACGGGACAGGTAAGATGGTGGTTGGCTGACCTGGGGAAATGGCAGCTTGTGCCCTGGGCATTCCCACATTTGTGATAAAGAAAAACTGGGCAGCAAGATAGACTGCACAACCCAGGGTTCCATGGCTGGGAAATAAAACCTCAAAACCTCTGACTGAAAATACTTGTGGGGGTTGAGGAGGCAGTGGGAGAAACTCCCAGCCTCACAGGAGAATTCTTTGGAGAGACCGACAGGGTCCTAGAATGTACACACCCACCTGCCCAAGAATCAGCACTAGAAAGGCCCAATTTGCTTGTAGGCTGCAGGGGAAGTGGCTGAAAACCAGCAGAGACCTGGGCAAGCAGCACTGTTCCCTCTCAGGCCCCTCCCCCACATACAGCATCATAATGAAGTGATGTGGGTTGTTCCACCTTGGTGAAAACCTATGGCTCTGCTCCTGATGCATAACAGGTGTGCTGAGACAAAACAAAACAAAACAAAACAAAACAAAACAAAACAAAACAAAGTGAAAGAGCTCCAGAAAAAATACAACTAAGCAACGAAGAGATAGCCAACCTATCAGAAGCACATTCAAAACACCGGTAACCAGGGCGCTCACAGGATTGGCTGAATATGGTCACAAAATACAGGGAAAAGTGAAGGATATGAAAATTGAAATAAGGGAAAATGTATTGGGAACCAACACTGACAGGAAGCTAACAGAGACTCAGATCAATGGTTTGGAGCAAGAGGAAGAAAGACACGTTGAACCAGAACAGAATGAAGAAACAAGAATTCAGAAAAATGAGAAGAGGATTAGGAACCTCCAGACATCTTTATACATTCTGACTCATAGGAGTAACAGAAGGAGAAGAGGAAGAGGAAGAAATTGAAAACTTATTTGAACAAATCATGAAGGAGAACTTCCCCAATCTGGCAAAGGAAATAGACTTTCAGGAAGTCCTGGAAGCTCAGAGAGTCCCAAAGAAGTTGGATCCAAGGAGGAACACACCAAGGCATATCATAATTGCATTATCCAAGATTAAAGATAAGGAGAGAATCTTAAAAGATGCAAGAGAAAAGGAGACAGTTACCTGCAAAGAAGTGCTCATTAGACTGTCAGCTGATTTCTCAAGAAGAACCTTGCAGTCAACAAGGGGCTGGAAAGAAGTATTCAAAGTCATGAAGGCGAAGACCTGTGTCTAAGATTATTCTATCCAGCAAAGCTATCATTTAGAATGGAAGAGCAGATAAAGTGCTTCCCAGATAAGGTCAAGTCAAAGGAGTTCATCATCACCCAGCCTTTATTATATGAAATGCTAAAGGGACTTATCTAAGAAATGAAGATAAAAAATACGAAAAGTAAAATGACAACACTCAGTTATTAACAACTAGACCTAAAACAAAAACAGAAACAAACTAAGGAAACAACTGGAATAGGAACAGAATAACAGAAATGGAGATCACATGGAGAATTATCAGTGGGGGAATGGGAGGGGAGAAATGGGGAAATGGTACAGAAAATAAGTAACATAAATGGGAGGTAGAAAATGGACAGAGGGAGGTTAAGAATAGCACAGGAAATGTAGAAGCCAAAGAACTTATATGTATGACATATGGATGTGAACTAAAGGGGGGAGGAATGCAGGTGGGAGGGGGTGTACAGGGTAGAGGGGAATAAAGGGGGGAAATGGGACAACTGTAATAGCATAATCATTAAAGTATATTAAAAACAGAAAAAAAAACAATGAATGGGTCAAGAATGAGATTAAGGAAGAAATTAAAAGTTTCTGAAAACAAATGAAAATGAAGTCACAACAACCCAAAATTTATGGGACACAGCAAAGACAATCATGAGAGGTAAGTTCATAGTGATACAGGACTACTTTAAAAAGATAGAAATATTTCAAATAAACAGCCTAACCCTATACCTACAAGAACTGAAGGAACAACAACAAAGACAGCCCAGAGCAAGTAGAAGGAAGGAAGTAACCAATATCAGAGCAGAATTAAATGACATAGAGACTAAAAGCACAATTCTAGGATCAATAAATCCAGGAGCTGATTCTTTGAAAAGACAAACAAAATCAACAAGCCTTTAAGCAGGCTCATCAAGAAAAAAAGAGAGAGAACCCTAGTAAACACAATCAGAAATGAAAGAAGAGCAATTACAACTATGCCACAGAAATACAAAGGATTGTAAGAAATTACTATGAAGAACTATATCCCAAGAAATTTGAAAACCTGGGTAAAATGGACAAATTTCTAGAAAAATATAATCTTCCAAAACTGAATGAAAAAAAAAAAAAAAAGCACAAAACCTGACTAAACCAATAAACCAGATGAAGTCGAAGCAGTAACCAAAAAACTCCCAGGACATAAAAGCCCCGGACAGGACAGTTTCAGAGATGAATTTTACAAAGCATTTAAGGAAGAAATAGCCCATATTCTTCACAGACTATTCCAAAAAATCCAAGAAAACAAAAGACTCCCAAACTCCTTTTATGAAGCCAGCATCATCCTAATCCCAAAACCAGATAAAGACACAACAAAGAAAGAAAACTTCAGGCCAATATCGCTGATGAACATAGATGCTAAAATCCTCAACAAATGTTGGCAAACTTCATCCAATGATAATTAAACATATCTTACACCATGATCAAGTGGGAATCATCCCAGAGATGCAAGGATGATACAATATTTGCAAATCAATAAACAAAATGCAAGATATAAAGAAAACAAAAGAAAAAAATAACCTGATCCTAGGAATAGATGCAGAAAAAACATTTGATAAGGTAAAGCACCCATTTATGATTAAGACACTCAGCAAAGTGGGAATGGAGAAAGCATTCCTCAACCTCATAAAGGCCATATGAGAGAGACATACCACCAAAACCATACTCAATGAGCAAGAACTTAGAGCTTTCCCACTGAGATCAGGAACAAGACAGGATGTCTGCTTTCACCACTCCTATTCAATGTAGTATTGAAAGTCCTAGCCACAGCAATCAGACAAGAGAAAGAAATAAAAGGCATCCAAATTGGATAGGAGGAAGCAAAATTGCTATTGTTTACAGACGACATGATAGTGTACATAGAAAATCCTATAGACTCCACTAAAACTATTCAACCTAACAAGTGAATCTGGCAAAACAGTGAGATGAAAAGTCAATATTCAGAAATCAAAGGCATTTTTAAAAAAACCAACACTGGAATATCAGAAACAGAAATCAGAAGGGAAATTCCCATTTGCTATAGCAACAAGAAAAATAAAGTACCTAGGAATAAACCTAACCAAGGATGTAAAAGACCTGTACTCAGAAAACTATACAACACTGAAGAAAGAAATTAAGGAAGACACAAACAAATGGAAGCATGTACCTTGCTCATGGATTGAAAGAATCAACATCATCAAAATGTCCATACTACCCAAAGTGATACATGGATTTAATGCAATCCCTACTAAAATATCATATTTCAAAGATATAGAACAAACATTTCAAAAATTTATATGAAACCATAAACAACCCCGAATAGCTGCAGCAATTTTGAGAAAGAAGAACAAAGTAGGAGAGATCACAATATCTGATATCAAACTGTATTACAAGGCCACTGTGATCAAAACAGCCTGGTACTGGCATAAGAACAGATACATAGACAAATGGAACAGAATAGAGAACCCAGAAATAAACCCAAGACTCTGTGGTCAATTAATATTTGACAAAGTAGGCAGAAGCACAGAATGCAGCAAAAATAACCTCTTCAACAAATAGTGTTGGGAGATCTGGACAGCTATATGCAAAAAAAATGAAACTCGATCACCCACTTGCACCATACACAAAAATAAATTCAAGGTTGAGAAAAGACTTAAATGTAAGTCATGACACCATAATCATAAAAGTCTTAGAGGAAAACATAGGCAGGAAAATCTCAGACATTTCACGTAGCAACAATATGTCCCCTGGAGCAAGGGACATAAAAGAAAGAATAAACAAATGGGACCTCATCAAATTAAAAAACTGCATGGCTAAAGAAAACAGCATGAAAATGAAAAGAGAACCAACTATATGGGAAAACATATTTGCCAATGATACCTCAGACAAGGGTTTGATCTCCAAAATATATAAAGAACTCACATGATTCCACTCCAGGAAGACAAAAAAATAAAAAAATAAAAAAATAAAAATGGGCAAAAATCTTGAACAGACACTTTTCTAAGGAGGACACATTGAGGGCCCAGATGCTCAGCATCGCTAGCCATCAGAGAGAAGCAAATTAAAACCACAATGAGATACCACTTTATGCAAGTCAGAATGGCCATCATAAATAAAGCAACAAGTAACAAGTTCTGAAGAGAATGTGGAGAAAAGGGGACCCTAATGAACTGTTGGTGGGCAGGCAGACTTGTGCAGCCACTGTGGAAAACAGTATGGAATTTCCCCAGGAAACTAAAAATGGAACTGCCTTCTGACCTGGTAATTCCGCTGTTGGGATTATATCCTAAGAACACTGAAACACCAATCCAAAAAAAACCTGTGCCCCACAATGTTCATAGGAGCACAATATATAATAGCCAAGTGCTGGAAGCAACCCAAGTGCTCATCAGTAAATGAATGGATCAAAAAACTATGGTACATTTATACAATGACATTCTATGCAGCAGAAAGAAAGAAGGAGCTCCTATCCTTTGCAACAGCATGGATGAACCTGGAGAGCATCATGCTAAGGGAAAAAAGCCAGGTGGTTAAAGACAAATACATATGATCTTGCCTTTAACTGGAACCTAATAAACATCAGAAACAATCTAACAAAATATAACCGGAGTCATTGAAATTAAGAACAATCTGACAATAACCAGAGGGGTGGTGGGAGGGGATAATGGGGAAAGGGGTGAGGGTTTTGCAGAACACCTCTAAAGGACATATGGACAAAATCAAGGTCGGGGTGGAAGCAGGTGAGGGAAGTGGGAATGGCTGGGTTGGGGAGGGGCTTTGTGAGGGGTAAATTTGGAGAACTGTAATTGAGCAACAATAAAATAATTTTAAAAAATAAAAAAATAAAGAAAAATAAAAAATATAAGTGGGCAAAAGACCTGAACTGACACTTTTCCAAGGAGAACATACAGACGGCCCATAGACACATGAAGAAAATGCTCAACATCACTAGCCATTATAGAGATGTAAATTAAAACCACAATGAGATACCACTTCACACCAGTCAGAATGGCCATCATCAATAAATCAACAAACAGCAAGTGCTGGCAAAGTTGTGGAGAAGTGGGAATCCTAGTACATTGTTGGTGGGAAGGCAGACTTGTGCAGTCACTGTGGAAGACATATAGAATTTCCTCAAAAAACTAAAAATGGAATTCATTATTGATCCAGCAACCCTACATCTGGGACTATACCTTAAGAACTCTGAATCATTAATTCAAAAGAGCCTATGCACCCCAATGTTCATAGCAGCATTATTTACAATAGCCAAGTGCTGGAAACGGTCTAAGTTCCATCAGTAAATGAGTGGATCAAAGAATTTTATTACATTTATACAATGGAATACTACACAGCAGAAAGAAAGAAGGAAGTCCCACCCTTTGCAACTGCATGATAGAACTGGAGAGCATTATGCTAAGTGAAATAAGCCAACCAGTAAAAGACAAATACTATTTGGTCTCACCTATAAGTTGAACCTGATCAACAAAACGAAGAAGAGAGCCGAATAGAACCAGAGAAATTAAGAACAAAGTGATAGTGATTAGAAGAGAGGGGGAGGAGCATAATGAGGAAAAGAAGAGGAAGCAGAGAAAAGAGCAAGCAAAGAAATGTAAATAGAGGGCTCATGGGCATGGACAATGGTTGGGGATTTACTGTGGAATGGGGGAGGATGGGGTAAGGGAGAGCAATGGGGAAAAGATGGGACAACTGTGACTGAACAGCAATACATTTTTAAAGTAATAAATTTTAAAACAGAGAAAAAGATAAAAGTATTGAAGATGGGGATTTTCAGTCAAGATAGTGGTGTAGGTAAACACAACTTACCTTGCACAACCACATCAAAATTACAACTGAACTACAGAACAACCATCAAACGGAACCTCTGGAAATTGAGTTGTATGGAAGTCTTAAAACTATAGAATTAAAGAAGAAACCACATAGAGATTGGTAGTAGAGTCAGAGATGTGGAGTGGGTAATATAAGTTCCTTGATGACCGGTGGGGGGACTCTGCCTATAGAGCCCCCCAGCTGCCACAGATGAGAATAAGTCTACCAAGACATGATCTGCTTAGGGAGGAAAGCTGGTCAATCTCTCAGAGGAGAAGGGCCTTAAGTCTGTTTCTCCCAATGGGCTTTTATTTGGTTTAATTTGCATAGGATACAAGGTATAAAGCTCATCAATCATTGTCAGGCAGTAATGATCAAGGAATAGATAACATTCAAAGAAGTATAAGGGCTTATTTTGAGTCAGGGCCAGATAGATAGAGTGACATCAAAGGGCCATGAAACTATAGGAAACAAGCTCATTTTATGCTTGGACCCTTATCATTTAAATTGAGGGTATTCTTAGCAAAGTAGGTTTCACAGGATTTTATGCATTCTTTCTTAGGCCTGATCACCCCCCCCCCTGTGGAAACCACCCATTCCAGTCACAGCTGCACCACCCTCTGGCATTATTTCAGGCCTGAATCAGGTGGGGGATTCGGACAGCCAAAAGATTAGGAAACTTTTTACACAGAATGAGGACTCAGCCTATTACAAAGCCAAGGAGTCAGGTTCCATCACCCTTTTTCTATAGTCCCCAAGTCCTTCCCTGATGGACCCTTCATGACTGTGCCTGTCTGAGATTGTTCCTTCCTTGAGGAATCTTACCTGTTGACTATCCAGCCATACTCCAGGGGACAAGAAAGGTGAAGTAAAGTGGGCAGAGGTTGCACCCCTGTGGGGAGGATAAGCTTTGTCTCCTTAGTGGCTTATGGTCCCATGGTCTTTTTACTCAGCCTTAGCCATGGCGGGTTACAGCTTCTGAAACCAGGCAGGGTGGTTCCCAACAACAGCTTTTCCCCCTTACCCTCTCCCATTATCCCCTCCCACCTCCCCTCTGGTTGCTGTCTGTTTGTTCTTTATTTCAGTGTCTCTGATTATATTTTGCTTCCTTGTTTGTTTTGTTGATTAGGTTCCACATATTAGAGAAAATATTTTTTTCTATTCTCTTCTTTTCATAGATTTTTTTATACAAGGAAAATCAGAAAAAAAATTATTTTCTCTCATAATGACTTTGCCTTTGGTTTCTAAAACAAGTGTTTTAAATCTGAACATTTACTTATGTTAACTGAAAATGTACAGTTTTTTCCTTTTAGGAAATCACAGAGGCTACCAATCCCTGAGCATCTATGTGATTCTTTTGTTTTATTAATGGCTACACTTATGTGCTATTTCACAACCCAACTTTGAATAGTCTTCTTTGGAGCTGAAGTAAGCAATCATCTATTGGGCTTGATCTGAGGGATATTTGGAAGGGTTATCTCTTTGCAATGTTGATTCCACTGCTCCAAATGTCCTACCACGTGATGCTTCCAGGAGGGGAGACACTGGAAGCTGGCTTCCCAGCAGTCACAGTCTATTGTGACATAGTATATTAGCTTAGCTTCCTCATGACAATTCACTGAGACTGGGCAATGGAGAATTACCAGTTGGGTGGGTGGTTAAGAAAGGAGTGTAGTCTGGCCAAGATGGAGGCACAGGAAGACACACTGTGCCTCCTTGCACAACCAAAATAAGGACAACAATTTAGAAACAAAATAACAACCAGAACTGACAGAAAAATGAGCTGTATGGAAGTCCGACAACCAAGGAGTTAAAATAGATACATTCATCCAGACCAGTAGGAGGGGCAGAGTCAGTCAGGCAGCAGGGCAGAGAGGGGTCATGGCAAAAAAAGTGGTGGTACTGGGCACACAAGGCAGCAGCTGACAAACTCTGGGCATGGGTTGGCAATGAGCAGATCCAGCGACGTGGCTACTGTGAAGCTGAGCATGGCACCCAAGGCAGCTGGCGGACCAGGTGGTCCCACATTCATGTGCAGATAAACCAAGCAAAACGGGAGTAAGACAAACCATGAAAACCAGGTCTCAGCCTGGGGAAATAAAGCCTCAAAGCACCGATTGAAAACACCTGTGGGGGTTGAGGTGCCTGAAAAAACTCCCAACCTCACAGGAGAGTTCATTAGAGAGACCCACAGGGTCCTAGAATGTGCACAGGATGACCCTCATGGGAATCAGCAACAGAAAGGCCCAGTTTGCTTGGGGGAAGCAGTGGAAGGGACTGAAATCCAACAGAGAGCTGAGCAAGTGCCATTGTTCCCTCTTGGACCCTGCCCCCACATGCAGCACCGCAACCCAGCGACAGGGTTGCACCACCTTGGTGAACACCTAAGCCTCCACCCCTCATATGTACCAGGCTCAACAAGACAAAAAAAAAAAATGGCCCAAAGGGAAGAACAGATGAAAGCTCCAAGGCAAATACAACTGAGTGATGAAGAGATAGGCAATCTATCAGATGTACGGTTCAAAGCACTGGTGATCAGGATGCTCACAGAATTGGCTGAATTTGGTTGCAAGTTAGATGAAAAAAATGAAGGCTATGCTAAGTGAAATGAAGGAAAATGCACAGGGAACCAACAGTGATGGGAAGAAAACTGGGACTCAAATCAATGGAGTGGACCAGAAGAAAGAAAGAAAGAAAGAACCAAACAGAAAAGAATGAAGAAACAAGAACTCAAAACAATGAGGAGAGGCTTAGGAACCTCCAGGATATCTTTAAACATTCCAACATCCGAATTATAGGGGTACCAGAGGAGGAAGAGGAAGAGGAAGAGGAAGAGGAAGAGGAAGAGCAACAAGTGGAAAACTTATTTGAACAAATAATAAAGGAGAACTTCCCCAATCTGGCAAAGTATATAGACTTCCAGGAAGTCCGGGAAGCTCAGAGTGTCCCAAAGAAGTTGGACCCAAGGAGGAACACATCAAGGCACATCATAATTACATTAGCCAAGATTAAAATGAAGGAGAGAATTCTAGAAGCAGCAAGAGATAAGGGGACAGTCACCTACAAAGGAGTTCCCATCAGACTGTCAGCTGATTTCTCAAAAGAGACCTTACAAGCAAGAAGGGGCTGGCAAGAAGTATTCCAAGTCATGAAAGGCAAGGACCTACATCCGAGGTTGCTCTATCCAGCAAAGCTTTCATTTAGAATGGAAGGGAAAATAAAGTGCTTCTCAGATAAGGTCAAGGTAAAGGAGTTCATCATCATCAAACCCTTTTTATATGAAATGTTAAAGGGGCTTATTTAAGAAAAAGAAGATAAAAACACATGTATAGTAAAATGACAGCAAACTCACAATTATTAACGACCACACCTAAAACAAAAACAAACTAAGCCAACACCTAGAACAGGAACAGAACCACAGAAATGGAGATCACATGGAGGGTTATTAACAGGGGAGTGGGAGGAGGAGAGGGGGGAAAGGTACAGAGAATAAGTGGCATAGATGGTAGGTAGAAAATAGACAGGGGGAGGGCAAGAATAGTGTGGGAAATGTAGAAGGTGAAGAATTTATGACACATGGACATGAACTAAAGGGGGGAATGTGTGTGGGAGAGGGTGTGCAGGGTGGAGGGGAATGGGGGGAATGGGACAACTGTAATAGCATAATCAATAATATATATTTTTTAAAAAAAGAAAGGCATGTAACTTGGCACATGAAAAGTTCTCTAGTCAGAACAAGCATGGAGTGTTCGAAAACTCAGGGCTGGAGGGTAGTAAAGAAGTTGATTGAAAGAAGCAAAGACAGAGCAAACACAAACTCTACTTACGTGTTTCCTTGGGGAAGGCCTTGGTCCAGTGTCTTATTTTTACTCAATGGGTTGTATTCATGGATTTTCAGTCTAATTTAATGGTTCTGTGGGCTGAATTGCCACTGATTCACCTGTGGCCAATGGTATTGTGTTACCTGTCTGAGTTCAATCCTGTCTCTGTCCCATGTCTCACACAAGCATGACAAATTTCTAACCACCCAGCAAAGTTTGCCCTTAACTTACACTAAGAAAGAATTCATTTCTGATCAGTTCCTTCCCTCTTGTTCTGACCTTTACTTTCCCTGACCATGTAGCTTTATGTGATCTTGTAAAACTTCTATCAGTAAAATGGGGGAGGGTTTATATTGCTCAGTGGTGTCAGAAAGTGCTAAGTGTAGAGGGGCTCCACCCAAAGGGCCCCACCCATGTGCCACAGATGAGAATAAGACTACCAAGACATGATCTGCTTGGGGAGGAGAGGTGGCCAATCTCTCAAAGGAGAAGGGCCAAGAACCCCTTCCTCAATGGCTTTTATTAGGTCCGTTTTACACAGGAATACAGGTAAAGTTCATCAATCATTGCCAGGTGGCAAGGATCAAACAACAGATAACATGCAAAAAACTCTGAGGGCTTAATGTGAGTCAGGGTGTGTCAGCTACAAAAGTTTGAGAGACAGACTCATTTCCTGCTCGGACCCTTATCATTTAATTGAGAGCATTCTGAGCAAAGCAGTTTTCACAGAACTTTACAAATTCTTTCTTATGCCTGATCACCTGGGGAGCTGCCCTATCCAGCAGAGAGCTGCACCACCCTCTGTCAATGTTTCAGGCTTAAGTGGAGCAAAGCAAGGCAGCCAAGAGATAAGGAAACTCCTCCCAGATGGATTGAGGACTCAGGCTATGTCAGGATAGCTGGGGGGTGAGGGTCCATCACCCCCTTTTGCTGCAGCTCCCCCCCCAAGTCCTTCCTTGAGGGCCTTCCACGTGATTGTGCCTGTCTTAGGCGACCCCTCCCTTGAGGGAATCTTATCCGTCATTGGCTAACTGACCAAGCATTGGGGGTCAGTTATGGATGAAGCAGAAGTGATATTCCTGCCAGGGAGATAAGTTTTGTCTCCTTAGTGGATTACAGTCCTAAGGTCACCCACTCAGCCTTATCCATGGTGGGGTTACAATTCCTGAAACCAGGCAGGGTGGTTCCCAACAGCTAGGTTGAAGTTTATGACCAGTTTATTTCCCTAGATCATTCCTTCTCTTATTCCTACATTTTTTGAGTTCTAAATCAGTCAGTTTTTATTATAGCTATGTCATAGACATATTGGATTTTCCTGTGTTATGTAGTAAGACAAAAGAGGTATGGCTAATTAGGGATGACTTTTTCTTTCATTAGGCCTTTGCTCATATATGACTATGCTCACCACATTCTCACCCATGCCCTAGCCTCAGACAGAATTAGCATAATAATTATATTGCAAAAATAGCAAACAACACTGACCAGATTTGGGGGTAAACTGTACAAAACATCTGTCATTCTGAATAGAGGGCTTTGCGGGAGTGTGGATGGTTAATGTGAAGGTTAACAAAAAATAATAATTGTAAGAGCAAAATTAGTGGTAAAAATAGCTAGATTTTAATCAAACAACATTAGTAATAATTAAGACCCACATATTTATAATAGTTGACCAGATGTGAAATTGCTGAGCTGCCAAGTATTGAGGTTAGTCAATTAATGTTGGTAACTGCTAAGGTTTAAGTTGTTAGCATTTTATATTGCATTCTGAGCTGTAATGTTTAAACTCTAATAAAATAGTTCTGTGTTCTTTGAGCTGTCTGTTACCTAACAGGATATGTTCACATTCACTCAGAACAGCACCTAAATACACATGGTGGTGGCTTGTTTTTCTTTTCTGCATGTTCATTGTTTTTTGCTTTGTGGTTTGTTGTTAGAGCATCCAGCTGAATTTTCCTCCTTTACTCCTTTCCTTTCTCTTCCCATCTAACTTACGCTGTCAGAATAAAATTCCTACAACACCACCTTGCAAATGTCTTCACCCTGCTCAATAACATCTAAAAGTTCATAACAACCTATGAGTTAAGTGCAAGCCACATACTTGGCCACTTTTGGATAAGATTGGTGACCACTGTGAATACTAAGGCAAACTTTCATCACTGGAATTATCTGGAAGAAACATCCTTGTTATAAAACATATTAGAGCTGCCAGTGATTTCTCCCACCATAATTTTCTTCTCACTGCTCCCATGTCCCTGCTTATCAGAGAATCTACCCAGGCTGAGGGCAGTGGGTCAAATGAATTGACCCTGCCAGCCAGAGTTTATTGTCCCAGAGATAGAAACTGTATCTATCAGATTAGTTAGATGATCTCTCCCACACCTTTGGAAGTAAGCTCAGAAACCCCAGTTAGTCGGTGTTGCCACTTCAACTGAGCTTCTAGGCAGCCACCTTGGCACCCCATGTATTACATAGCTCAGAGAACTGTCCTGCAGAGAAAAGAATAAAGCAGACATCGAAAAGGAAGGTTAGCAAAAAGTCAACATAGAAATAGCAACAATTCAGTATAAGTCAGTACTTATATGGGCTGCTGAAACCCCTCTAGGAATTCTAAAAATGCATAATGAAACAACAATCATTTTCTACTAATCAGATTAGCAGATCAAAATAGAATATATGCAGTGAGGATGGCAGATGGAAAGGAGGATTAAGTAACCAGCCAGACATAAAGAGAATGCGCTGCTGGAGGCTTTCTTGCTGCTTTCCAGGGTCGCTGTAAAGTGTATTCCTGCTCAGTCCTGTTTACATGTGCCTGCTAGGGTGTGGTTCCCTGCTGTTCTAGGCTCAAACTCTGAAGCAATGACTCCCAGTGTTCCCATCTGTGCTCAGCCATTATTCTCTAGAGCACAGACCTGATCAGGGTGTCTGGACATGAGCCTGGCACCCTGCAGACCCCACGGCATTGTGTGGCACCATTTCCATGCCTGGCAGAGCTGCTTAGGTCCAGCAGGCTTTTCCAAATTTGAATTTGGGGGCAGGAGTTAAAGTCTCAGTTCCCAAGGAAGTTTGGCAACAATACAAACAAAACTACCACTTCCGCAGCTCTGCTGACTGAGGTTTTAGGAAATACTTATTTAATAGTTATCTCAAAATTAAACTTCTCAAATGGAAACCCTAATATAAGTCCCCTGTGAAAAATAGCACTGCTTCACCTGCCCATCTCAGATAAAGGTAACTCCAACTGCTCTTATAAACAAATCAACAACAGAAAACTTTGGTGTCATCCTGGGTTCCTCTTCAGATTCATACTCATATTATTATATTATTCTTCAAAATGTATCAAATATTCAACCACCTCTCAAAACTGACACACTGGTGTGAGCTGCTGTCATTTCTCATCTGGGTGATGCTGTGGCCTTCAGGCTGCTCCCACTCACCCCCAGACATAAATTAGGCCAGGCCACCCTCTGCTCAGACCTGGCATTGGTGCCCATTTCTCTTAGATCAGGAGCCAAAGTCTTACCAGGAAGGAAGGTCCATGTGGCTTCTCCAATGCACTTCTACTCCCGTAGACTGGCCCCTGCTGATCCTTGGAGACACCCTGCACAGCTTTGCCTCAGGGTTTTTGCACTGGCTGTTCCCTCCACCTGGAATGCCCTTCTTTAGAAACTCTAGTCTCTGATTCCTTTCCTCCTTAAAGGCTTGGTAAAGATCCTTTCTACCACTGAAGCTCTCACCACCCGCTTTCCCCATCACCTCTACTACTGACCCCTATGTCCTTGTCTGCTTTTCTCCCATGGCAACTCTGCCCATCTAATGTAGGATACGATTCTGTTATCTATTAAGTGTATTGTCGGCTTCCCGTTCCTGGCTTCACGAGGGCAAAGATCTTCACTGAGGGACTGGAGCAATGCTTTGCACAGAGTAGGTGCCCAATAAATGTTTGCTGAACGAATGAATGATAGGTTACCTCTGTCATCCTTTACAAATGGGTGCTACCTTAGATATGAGGGATGTTTGTCATCCTCCTTCCCAAAGGGCTGGATCTAAGCTGGAGGGATGGACTTCGCTGAAGGGTGCTCAGGCCAAACTCCGCCATGATAGGCATATGCACATATAGGTGTGCAATGCTTCCAAAAACATCAACTAAATGCTAATACAAACATGCTGACAACACTTCTGTGGACAATGTGCTAGAGGAACAAAGGAGGGACTTTTCTTTTGACTTTATATAGTTCTGAATTGTTTTATATTTAAGCGATATTACTTTTTTAGTTGAACAATTTTTCTTTTCTTTTTTCTTTTTTTTTTGCAATGTAAAGTAGATGTACAAAGAGAAGCAGAGTCAGAGACTGTGAGGAATATGGAGTGGGAGGCCATTTGCAGGGCCTTTCCTGGAAGATCCCAGTCCCTGGTTCCAGCCGCTTTGCAATTGGGCTGCATTTCTTGCCTGTGACCAATGAAATGCTCCAATGAATAAGAGCAAGACACAGAAATGACTGCAGATATAAGCAGAAAAGGAATTTATCACAAGGATAGTCACAGATTCAGGCCTGGAAAAAGGGCAGGACAGCCAGGAGCTGACTCGCTGACTGGATAAGTTGCAGCAGAAATGAAACCATAGTATTGCTGTGTTCCTGACACAATGCCCCTGCCACTGAGTGCTGGGTGCCTCCCCAGCTGCCATTTTCACCACTGGACACTGGGAGTGGCTGCCCTTATCACCATCCCTGAAGAGGACTCGCTCACCTGGCTTGGCTTTCCTGCATCACTGGCTGTTGATCCAAAACCTGGGGTACCTGCATCTGATTGGCCCACTTGGCTATCCATTCTCCAGAGGCAAGGGAAGCTGGGAAAGTATCCGGTTGTTTTCACCTCACCCAGTTGAGGATTTTCCAAAATAGAAAAAAGGGTTCAGAAACTAGACAGCCAAAATCCCACAGAAATCTGTGACAAACATGCTTCCATTAGGAGATTCCCATCATATTCAATCAATAATTCCTGACTGAGATAGAATCAAATTCTGTGTTGTTTTAAAGGGTAATTTGTTGGGAACTGAGCCTTTAAGGAAAATGTCCTGCTATGATGGGAAGTCCTCTTTTTGCAGCTTGACAATAGAATAGGCCATCTCCACAGGAATTTCCTGCATGCTCCCTGGGAGGTGGACCCAGGTGGTTGGACCCTGCAGGCCTTTTGTTGGAGCTTGGCATGAGGCGAGCAGTGCTGATCCTGCCAATGGAAGGGGGTGCTTCAGGGCATGGGCAGGCTGGCTTTTTCTTAAGGAAGGCAAAAAATGACAGAAACAGGAAAGCAGCTCAGAAGGTGGGGAGAAGACAGATGGGATGTGGGTGGGAGATGAGGACAAAAAGGTGTTTGTTGTTCCCGCAGGCAGATCTTCTTTTATATCCTTGGCCTTCTCCAAGTTACCTAATGGGAGGTGAAGACCCGTGGCAGCCTGGAGGTATATTTCATGCCTCTTCTGTGCCAGCCAACCTGGCCCACCTACTGATTGCCCCCAGACAAGTCAGGAACAGTTTTGTTTTATATCATTGCCTCACACCCATGTCACTGCCCTCAGCTTTCACTTTCTTGTTTTCCTTCGGAGTTCAGCTTATGACTGATCCTGCCATCTCAAGTGTCCAGATTGTCTTCCTCTAAGTGGACACTCATTCCTATGAGCAGCTCTGGGATCTGACTTTGGTTCAAGTCAAAATTTGTTGTTACTACCTCACCCTCACACCCAACCCAGGCCACTTTGTAAAGATCTGTCACTAGAAGTCTGCAGCCAGGCGTGCGGGGGTGCATGTCCACAAGTGTATTCAATTGGGTTGTAGGTTCCATAGTGGAGGAAGCCCAGGAGGATCTGGGAGCACAGAGTGAAGCAACCTCATCAGGGAAGGCCATGTGAAGGAGGTTTTTACTTGAATATTAAAGAATAAATTTCAAGACAGAAATGGAGTTGTTCACACATTGGACATGGAAAATAAAAGACAGGGAGGTGCAGGAAATGCTCTATTTTTTATCATGCCACCTCAAACACAAACTAGGAAAGAAGAGTAGGGGCCTAAGTTCTGTGTCTGTATATGTCTCCTTGCAAGCCTGTGTGCCTCCCCTACCCAGCAGAGTACAGTCATAGTCATGAATATTTGCTGGGATAATCTATAACTAATTTCAATAAATACATTTTTTCTTTTAAATATATTTTATTCATTATGCTATTACAGTTTTCCCATTTTCCCATTATCTGACACAAATGTGGGACCACAAGCTCCACCAGCTGCTGTCGTGCCCACCCCAGTCCTCCACATGCCACCTTGCCTTGAGTACTCTCCTCCTAGCTGCCCATCTTGCCCCTCCTACCAGTCTGGATGAATGTTTCTTCTTTAACTCCTTGGTTGTCAGACTTCCATTCAATTTGATCTTCTGTCAGTACTGGATGTGTTTTGTTTTTAAATTTCTTGTTACCTTTCTTTTGGTTGTGCAAGGAGGCACAGTGTGTCTACCTACACCTCCATTTTGGCCGGAAGTTCAATAAACACATTTTTAACTTTAAAACTGTTGCTTAGAAAGCCCTTGCAGGAAATTGGTGTTTTCTTAACCAATGACATATTTTGGAGGGCTTTTTTTCCTCAATTATATATTATTGCTTATGCTCTTAGAGTTGTTCCAAATTTTCCACCTTGGGCCCTCCACAAAGCACCACCACTACTTCAGGCAATTCCCACAGGGTTGTCCATGTCCATGGGCCAGGCATATGTGTTCTTTGGCTTCTCTACTCCCTATGCTTGTACTTCTAAATCCTTCACATTTTTCACCCATCTCAACCTCCCTACCATCTGACAACCAGCAAAATGTTCTCTGTATCCATGATTCTGTTTTGGCTCTTCTTCTTTTTTTATTTTGTTTTTTAGATTCAATTGTTAATAGATACATATTTATTGCTATTTTATTGTTCACATTTTTCTTCTTCTCCTTCTTATTTTTCCTCTTTTTCTTAAAGAAGACACTTTAGCATTTCATATAAAATTGGTTTGGTGATGATGAACCCCTTCAGCTTCTACTTGTCTGGGAAGCTCTTTATTTGTCCTTTGATTCTACATGGTAGCTTTTCTGTGTAGAGTGATCATGGTTGTAAGTCCTTGCTTTCATCACTTTGAATATTTCTTACCAAAATCCTCTAGCCTGCAAAGTTTCTTTTGAGAAATCAGCTGACAGCCTTATGGGGTTTCCCTTGTAGGCAACTCACTGCTTTTCTCCTGCTGCTTTTAAGATTATCTTATTGTATATGTCAAGGGTCATATAAAGGACCCATGGACAAAACCAAAGCAGGTAGGATGGAGGGTGGGAGTTGGGGGTAGATGGGAAGGGGAAACTGGTAATGGGAAAATGGAGACAACTATACTTGAACAATTTAAAAAATGATAAAAATAAAATAAAATGTGCTTTTCTTTCCTAAAAAGAATAAATATATAAAAACCTCCTGTAAATAAATCTCCAGTCCCAGATGGTTTTGTGGAAAATTCTACTGAACATTTAAAAATGAAGTAACACCAATTTTGTCCACTCTTTTTCAGAAAGTAGGAGTGGAGGGAACACCTCCCAACTAAACTTATGAGAACAGTATTAACCCAATACTTAAAGCCAATAATAACAGTACAAAAAGAGAAAACTACAGGCATATATCTCCCATGAATTTAGGTTCAAGAAAATATCAGCAAATAGAATACAGAATTGAATAAAAAGCACTATATACCCCAAGCAAGTGGGATATATCCAAAGGATGTAAGGCTGGTTCAACATTCAAAAACTGAGTAATGTAATCCAACATACCAACACATTGAAAAGAAGAATTGTATGATAATATTAATCAATGCATAAAAAACATTTGACAAAATTCAACAGCCACTGATAAAAACTCAAAGCAAATTAAGAATAAAGCCAGAGGGGAGGTGGGAGGGGATAATGGGGGGAAAGAAGGGAAGGGTTTTCAAAAGGACACATGGACAAAACCAAGGGGGTGGGCGGAAGCAGGGGAGGGAGGTGGCAATGGCTGGGGTAGTGGGGGAGTAGTGGGGGGTAAATGCAGACAACTGTACTTGAACAACAATAAAATAATTTTTAAAAGAAGTTATTGCTTGTTTACCTATCCTCCATGGTGTAGGCATAGTGCTTTTGGGTTTGGAAGAAGTAATATATCTATCATTAAAGATCTGACAAGTTCCTCATTTTTTCCCAAACAAAATTTGCTTTTTTATGTGGACAAATGTATCTGTTTTCCATAGGATGACTATTTTTGTCAAAAGTAACATTTGTACATATTCAGTCTCATTGAAAATTATGGAATTTGTATCATTTTGTTCTTGTAGATTAAAGAAAAGAGTACTTTGTCATCAGTCTATTGAGGCAAGAAGGTTACATGTATTTTTATATATAAAATAAAATATTCTGAAAATGACAAAAAATGAAAAGGGAAATTCCCTTAACTTGATAACTTGAAAACAAAATACCTACCACTAACAACATGTTTAATAGTGAATGACAGATCACTTTTCCCTTAGATTGGGAACAAGCCAAGGCTATCTGTTCTTACCAGTCTTATTTATTATAGAACTGGGTGCTCTAGTCAGGAAAAAAAAAATAAAAACAAGAAAAAGAAATAAAAAGCATAAAGTTAGAAAGAAGAAAGAAAGAAAGAAAGAAAGAAAGAAAGAATTTTTATTTGCAGATAACAAGATTATATGTGTGAAATATCCCAAGGAATCTACGAAAAACTCCTAGAACTAAGAAGTGAGTTCAACGAGGTTGTACAATGCAAAATCAACACAAAAGTCAATCATATTTCTATATGCTAACAATGAACAAGTGAAAACTGAAATGAAAAACAATATCACTCACAATTTATTCAATGAAAATGAAATGCTTAGGTATAAATCTAACAAAGCAATTACATAATTATTTGTCTTGAAAATTATAAAATCCTGATGAAAGAAATAAAAAAGTGACCTAAAGAAATGGAGAGATGCTGTATTCAAGAATCAGAACACTCAACATAGTAAAGATGTCAGTCTCCCCAAATTGATGTCTCAGTATAATCTGATTCCTACTGATATTCAGCAAAATTTTTGTAGATATAGACAAACTTACTCTAAAATCTACAAGGAAGCAGATAGGATCTAGAATAGCTAAACAATTTTGAAAAAGAAAATAAAGTAGGAAGAATTACTGTCTAATGTTAAGGTTTAATATGTAACTATGATAATAAACACAATGTAAAGTGGGTTGATAGATAGACACAGATAGATGGAAGAGAATAGAGAAACAGAAATAGACTCACACAAATATGTCCAAGTGGTTTTTACAAAGGTGAAAGTTCAACTCAATGGAGGAAACTTGGCCTTTTCAAATGCTGCTAAAATAATTGGACAAAAGAAATGATAATCGGAACTTTGCCCTTTATGCTAAAATTAACTCAAAATGGGCCACAGACTTAAATATGAAAGGGTAAAACAAAACATTTAGGGAAATTAATAAAACAGGAGAAAAATCTTCAGAACCTAGGACTAATTGAAATATTCTTAGACTTGACACCAAAAGCATGATCCATAAAAGGAAAACCTGATTAATTGGATTTCATAAAAAATTTTTCTGTAAAGAACCTGTTAAGAAATAAAAAGACAAGCTACAGTTAGAGTAAATAATGCAAGGAGCATATCCAACAAAGGAGCTATATATAGAATTATAGCATACATATTCAAAATCTCAACAGTAATAAACAAGTCCAATTTATAAAAATCAAAAGACATAAAAAGACACTTTACCAAAAAGGATATACTGTTAGTTGACATGAAAATATGTTCAGCATAATTAACCATTAGGGAAACTCAAATTAAAACCATAATGAGATTGATTCTACTATATACCTATCAAAATGGTGAAAATAAATGATAGCACCAAATATTGGTAAGGATATGAAAGAAGTGTATCACTCCTTCCTGGTGATAATATAAAATAGTAGTTACTCTGGTAAAAAAGCATAGCTGTTTTTCTAACACTAAGCATGTGTTTCTTACAAAATCCAGCAATTATACTCTTGGGCATAGAAGAGAAATGAAAACATTCCCACAAACGCCTGTACATAAATGTTCATAGCAGCTTTATTTGTAATAGCCAAAAATTGCAAAACTGTAATAACCAATAACCCAAATGCTCTCCAATGAGCAAATGTTTAAATCAATCATGATACCCTCATACCATGAGACACTACTGAGCAGTAAAAATGAACAGACTATTGATACACATAACTTGGATGCAAATCAGGGGAATTACACAGAATTTTTAAAAAGCAGACCTCAAAAATTTACGTATCATATGATTCCATTTATAGAACATTCTTTCTATATTTTCTGAAATGTGTACAATGAACATGGATTATCTTTATTGAAAGAAAGCCATAAAAACAAAGAAATAAATGATAATTATTTGCTTAAAATACTTTAACAATCTTTAAAAGCTATGAGGTCTATTCTATTAATATGCAATACAGTATTATTAACTATAGTTGAAGCAAGAGATAGAATAGGATATCCTGATACACTGAGCTGTCATCAGTCAGAATCCTGATAATTAACATTGTGGTTTCTTCCCTGAGTGGGCAATTAAGGAGGATTGTGGGAAATTACATGTGTAGAAGCCTAAGCAAAAACCCTACAAAGGCCTGTGGCCATTCAATGGAAGACAGCCATTCCCTGACCAGAGATGTCCTGCTCCTGTATCTTGGGGTGATGAAGCTGAAGAAACCAAGGCTGAAGCTACTATCCCTTTAGTTCCTGGAAGAAATCAATATTTTGTCAGGATGATTTTGACTCTGGAATTTGTAAGATATGTGTTTTCTTTGGAATTTGTAAGGTAAGTGTTTCAGGAAATAAATATTTTAGTGTAACTTTCATTATGACTGCATTTGTGCACATAATTCTTGATTGGTAAAATGCAATTTTTGACACTTCCTGTATGATTAGTGTCCCTATTTTTTTTTCTTTTTTCTTTTTCTTTTTCTCTTGTCTCCTACTGATTAGGCCAAAGGCTGGGAGTAGGGAAGGGATTAGCTACTAGGAGCAAAGAAAGAATTAACTTGGAACTTTTGAGATGATCCCTAACATACAGTAATGATGTGCTTTCTGCCAAGCTGTTCTTCATCTTTGTTTTCTATGTTAAAACTGTAAATACAACAGATCATGGCATTTCTCTTTAAGTGGAATGGGTTTATTCTGTGTTTTTGCCTGACCACTTGAGCTACAGGAAGGTATGGGGCCATTTCAGAATTTGGTCTCTAATTAAGGATCCTGATTGTCAGGTTTTCCACTTATTCCCCTGGATATTTTGATAGTAGGTATTGGCCATGGTGGGTATTCCTGGGCTTAGGCTTTCCCCTGTTTCTCAGAGGATTTATCAATCATGATGCCAGCAACTTTCTCTCATTTGCATCACTTATCTTTGTTTGTGTGGTCCATTCAATTCTTTGTTCTGGCTACCAACAGCTTTGACTCCGTCTCTATCTGCAATATAGTTACCATGCTGTATATTAGTTACTAAGTAGATCTTAAAAGCTCTCATCACACACACAAAAACAAAACTTGTGCTTTTTCACCAGAAAAAGCCAGAACACAGGTGTCATGAAAACCAAATCAAAGCCAAAATGGGAAAGGAAAAGATTCATATCAACATTGTGGTCATTGGACACGTAGACTAAGTACGTCTACCACTCTTGGCCATCAGAGCTACAAATGTGGTGAGCTCAACAAAAGAACCATTGAAAATTTTCAGAAGGAGGCTGCTGAAATGCAGAAGGACTCCTTCAAGTATGCATGGTATTGGATAAATTGAAAGGTAAATGTGAGCATGTGTTTGGAACTGCCCTGCCTGGTTTCAGAGGCTGTAACCACCAAGGCTAAGGCTGAGTAAAAAGACCTTGGGACCATAAGCCAATAAGGAGACAAAGCTTATCTTCCCAGTAGGGGCACCATCTCTGCCCCCTTTACTTCACCCTGCTTGGCCTCGGGCTGATGACTGGTTAGCCAATGACACATAAGATTCTTCAAGGGAGGGATGACCTAAGACAGGCATGGTCATGGAGGGGCCCTCAGGGAAAGACTTGGGGGGCTATAGAAGAAGGGGGTAGATTTATTCTCACTCATGGTGGCCGGAGGCTCTGCAGGCAGAGCCCCGCCGCAAGCATGGTGTCACCATTGATATCGTCCTGTGGAAATTCAAGACCAGCAAGTATTATGTGACCACGATTGATGCCCCAGGGCAGAGAGACTTTATGAAAAACATGATTACAGGCACATGCCAGGCTGACTGTGCTGTCCTGAGAGTTGCTGCTGGTGTTCGTGAATTTGAAGCAGGTATCTCCAAGAATGGTTAGACCTGTGAGCATGCCCTTCTGGCTGACACACTGGGTATGAAACAGTTGATCATTGGTGTTAACAAAATGATTCCACTGAGCTTCCCTACAGCCAGAAAAGATACAAGAAAATTGTTAAAGAAGTCAGCATCTACATTGAGAAAATTGGCTACCACTCTGACACAGTAGTATTCATACCAATTTCTGGTTGGAATGGTGACAACATGCTAGAGCCATGTGCTAACGTGCCTTCGTTCAAGAGATGAAAAGTCACTTATAAAGATGGCAATGCCAGTGGAACCACTCTGCTTGAAGCTCTGGAGTGCATCCTGCCATCAACTCATTTAAATGACAGGCCCCTGTGTCAGCACCCCCAGGATGTCTGCAAAATTGGTGGTATTGGTATTGCCCCTGTGGGTCGAGTAGAGACTGGTGTTCTCAAACCCGACATGCTGATCATCTTTGCTCCAGTCAGTGTTACAGCTGAAGTAAAGTCTGTTGAAATGTACCATGAAGCTTTGAGTGAAGCTCTTCCTGTGGACAATGTGGGCTTTCAATGTCAAGAATATGCCTATCAAAAATGTTGGTCGTGGCAATGTGGCTGTTTACAGTAAAAATGGCCTGCCTATGAAAGCAGCTGACTTCACGGCTCAGGTGATTATCCTGAACCATCCAGGCCAAATTAGTGCTGAATATGCACCTGTTTTGGATTGTCACACAGCTCATATTGCTTGAAAATTTGTTGAGATGAAGAAGGAGATTGATCATCAGTTTGGGAAAAATGCTGGAAGATGGCCCAAAGTTTCTGAAATCTGGTGATGCTGCCAT
The DNA here is from genome assembly GCA_004027475.1 of Anoura caudifer. Taxonomy (NCBI): domain Eukaryota; kingdom Metazoa; phylum Chordata; class Mammalia; order Chiroptera; family Phyllostomidae; genus Anoura; species Anoura caudifer. The sequence goes on from PVKU01004443.1 coordinate 79,187, forward strand.
CATTGATATGGGTCCTGGCAAGCCCATGTGTGTTGAGAGCTTCTCTGATTATCCTCCTCTGGGCCACTTTCCTGTTCCTGACATGAGAAAGACAGTTGCTGTGGGTGTCATCAAAGCAGTGGACAAGAAGGCAGCTGGAGCTGACAAAGTCATCAAGTTTTCCCAGAAAGCTCAGAAGGCTAAATGAGCTTTCTGGGCAGAAAACACCTACCCAGAAACATCCCCAACGCTTGTCACCCCAGCCTTAGTGGTGAAAGAACTGCCTCAGAACTACTTGTCTCAATTGACCATTCAAGTTTAATAGTAAAAGACTGGTTAATAATTATAATACATTGTAAAGCCATTAGAAGGAAAGGAGGATTTTTTGTGGATCATTTCTTTTGTGTGTATGGCAGTTTTTAGGCTATTAGTTTTTAAAATCAGTACTCTTTAATAGAAACAACTTGACCAAAAATCTGTCACAGAATTTTGAAACCCATTAAAACAAACTTTAATGTGAAAAAAATTGTAATTATGTATGATAACATTGGACTTATTGTGGTGATTATTTTGCAATATGTTATACAGTTCAAACTAATGTAATGTTATATATCAATTGTATCTCAATTTCTAAAAGTTATGGGAAAATACATGTTTTCCCAGAGCTTCACAACTAATTTTTAAATGTTAGATAATAATAATAATTACCATGATTTGGGGCATAGAAGTTACTTTGGTTAACTTTAGAGTTACTTATTGAATTCTGAGATAATCAACAGACACAACAATTAGGATATTAGGGCCAGCTGTATTCAGTGAAATGCCTGATAAAATTGAATTAAACCTACTGAGGCTATATTGAATAGAAGTTCTAACTATACTTGATCTTTTTTTCAATATCACCTTGTACAGTAAATGGAAGCAGTCTGGCTTCCTCACCTAGATGTCTGGGTAACTAAGGGAAGCAGTTCTCCATAACATTGAATGCGTCTGATAAGTAGTGTTCTCATAGCCTTGAGACTAGGTCCTATAAATGCTTCCCATAACATGAAGTGAACTCACATGTGCATAATCATGCTCTATGATATAATTTTTTGGGCTTTTTTGCTGCCTTTGTTTGTCTCTAGTAGTTAAGCAGGTAGGGGCTTCTCACTAGGGAGATGTGCAGCTTGCAGCATGCATGGCTCTCCCACCTGTGAATAAAGGCATGTCAAGCATCCCCACAGTTCTGCACACTTTCTTCCATCCCCAAATCTAGAGTGGACCTGCCAGTCTTGACCAGCTGCCACACCCATATTTATATCAGGATTTTAAAGTCCTTCATTGCTCTAATAAACACATCTTTATGCTATTCCTGCAGCAGAAAGAAGGGTAGAATGTTATCTTTATTTGGGGGATATTGAGAATGAGAGGAAGGCTCTTTGGGCCTGGCTGTTGGGATCTCCTAGGTTGTCCCTATCTCATTGACACATCAAGAGTTCATGGGTAAGACCCCTGAGCTTGGATTACAATTCTTTACTTATAACGGTAATAATTCATCCCCTTCCTTTCTTCGTGAAGATGTTGAAGGAATCTTAGCAACTTGAGAAAAAGGTTGCTAAGGTTGTTAAGATAGCATATCTTAACATATTCAACACAGTGCTTTGTCATTAGAAATATTTCAGGTTCAGCATTGGCAATTAGTTCCCACTGCACCACTCATGAAAAGAGTGGCCCTTTCTCCTCATCCTGCAATCATCACTTCCCAAATTTTTGTCCCTGAATCCAATTATAACTCCTTACTTGAAACCTCAGTACCGGATAACAGGCTTCCCAAAATATACAGTTGACAATTAGAATATTTGCATTTATTTCTGCTTCTTGAAAATACCCTGATATGTTAAAAAGTTTAAACCTGAAAAACATTTTGAATTTCTTGAAGGAAAGTAACAATTCAATTTTTGGTTTTGAAGTATGATCAGAACACCCACTGAAAAATGCATGTTTATTGGCAGTGAGCATACTACAAGTGTAGGTTAAAGAGGAGGGGGAAACACAGTAGGCAAGAACAGGAAAGGTGGACAGAGAAAAGATAGAGGGTGAGGGACAGAGAAAGGACAGAACAGAGACAGAAGTTACAAAAAAGGAAGCTTTTTCCTTCAAATAGAATTGGGTTTCTTCAAGTAAGCACATGTTACGCTGCATGCCAATCTCTTATAGTACTTCCTGTACTCTATAGTGCTTGGGTTTCTTTTTTTCTTATTTCCTACTTCTTAGTACTCACCAGCATTGGCTGGACATCTCAAGAACAGAGGCTGCCCTTACTTTCTCTGTTTCTGTATTCTGGAATTTTGCCATCATGCTCCCTCCCAGACTTTGCTAAGTGTAAATAATTATTCTATTTCCTAACTAGACAATCACAAGTCATGGAGGAATCTCCTACATAGGACCCAATCAGAATATTTCCTCTCTGGCTGCTATCCATTTCTCTTCAATCCCACTATATCCCATTCATTTCATTCTGAAAAAAAAAGTGAGCGTCAAAGGCAGAACAATGACTTTGCCTTTTCTGAAAACCCATGGCTAGAGCAACAACCCTCATCAAATTCCCTAGCAGTTTGTGAGTCTGCGAAGTCAAAAGACTTTTCTGGCTGGTAAAGCCTGAGTATGGTGAGAAACTGATTTCCACTATTTTGAACAGCCTATTGCCAGTAACCTGTCTAACCTTCACAGTGTTTGCATAGGAAAGCCTCACTGGCAACCAGCAGAAGGGTAAGGCTCCCTCCACCCCCCAGTTCTCCAGCTTCCAGGTCTCTCCTGATATAAGATGATAGGAGTAGGACAGGATATGCTTGAATAGGAAAAAATCCTGATTTATCCAAAGGCAAACATTGTTAAGTGCTAAGGGCTACAGTGGAGCTCAAAGAGTAGGATCCATGTGAGGCCAGATGAGCAGTGCTTTCTTCAAACTGGAGCTGGGGGAGTGAGTCAGGGAACATTTCCTGGAGGAAGTGACATTTGAGTTGGGTCCTAAAGGAAAAAAGGAAGTGGGCTGAATAGAGGGTGGGGAGGGAAGCAGGGAGTTAAGAAAGCATGGATGCATATTCAGAGAATGGTAAAAATCCATGTCATTGACATGTGGTATGTGTGAAGAAGGAGAAAGGAAGGCCATGTCTGGAAGAGTTCATACACCATGTTAGGGACACAGACTTCAGGCAGTGAGGAGCCATCAAAGAGTTTCCAAGCAAAGAAGGGTTTGTCTGTTTCCTTTCAAGTTTCCTGTACACTAATTATTGACACAGATTTTTACTGATATATATGGGATAAGGCCCATTTTTTGTCAATAGCCATTCATCTATAAGTATTAAAAAAAACACAAGATGACATGATGATATTGTTTTATTTTTTAAACAAGAATGGCTAAGTGGTTTGCTTTTAAAATTAGCCGTTCTATTTAAAAATGACAACTTCTGGTCAAGATGGTGACATTGGCAGATATGACTTGACTCTTCACACAACCACATCAAAGTTGCAGCCAAAATATAGAACAACCATACTCAGGAATGTCATAATTTGAACTAATGGAAGTCTGACAATTACAAAATCAAGCTGGATGGAAGTCTGACAACTGTGGAACTAAAGAAATCACATCCATCCTGAAGGGGGAATTGAATGATCTCAGTGATTCTGATCCCCCTGGCTAGTATCACCCACTCAAGAAAGTGGGTTAGATTACATATCAAGTCCCAACATGGGGCAGCTCTTAGCATAGGGCATGATCAGGACTTCCCCTCCTCATCTGCACCAGTTCTTTGCTCTGCCCTTCTTCACATGCTGGCATTGTCTCCAAACTGCCTTCCGTCATGGCCACAGGTGCCAACAGCAACAGAGACAACATGCTGCCTTGTTAAGAGGCTCTCCTCCAACTGTGGAATAACAGTTCTTCCTCTCAGTCTTATTAGGCCACTGTGGTCACTTGGCCATCCTTAGACCAATAATAAGTAGTTGCCAGAAAAATGCAATGTCCCCATTGGCTTAAGCCTAAATCCCTGAACCAATTATTGTTAAGGAGAGGTAGGATAAGCATAATGCCAGGACCCATCCTAGCATGGAATCATGGGTCCGCTTCCCTTGGGCCACACAGCCTGCAAAGTCTAATTTCTAATAATAAAAAAAAGAGGATAGACACACAGAATACTTGGCAGACAACTAAGTGTGTTCACAACTCCTTACTTAAGACCAACAATCATTGTCTGTTAATCCCCTTAGTTCTCAGTTTTTGGGGGTGCCTTATTTAGGGGTTTTCCTGGCACTTTTTCATAGCCCCTCAGTGATGGTCCTTGTTTCAGTTCTCCTCAAGAACTCTTAGTCTGAACCAAATCTCATATTTATTTCACTGTTCTTTCATCTGTTTTAGTCTTGTTTCTCACTAAAATGTAAGCTTTCTGAAGACAGGACTGCTTCTTGAAACCTTCAAGTCTCAGTATAAATGTCATGTCTTCCCTGGAGGATAGGACTGAGGCATAAGGGTGTGTGCTCAGATTTGATTACCCATTACTTGTTTCTGCTTCCATCACCTGGACCCATCATTGTTCACCAGTCTCTCTTGGATCACTGAGTCTTTCCAAAGCCACACTTGCTGTAAACCTTTCAGTATGCAGGAAGATGACTTCCTACATTTGGTTCTTTCATTTCCTTCAATTCTTCTCCCCCCCATGATCTAGCCAAAATAAGAGCTCTTGTCAAGGACTCCATAGACCTGTCCGTTGCCAAATCTCATGGTCAGTGAGGTCATGATAATCACCTTTTAGGAGCATTTGACACAGGTAGATCACACTCTCTCTTTTTCTTTCTTTAGAGAGAGAAACATCAATAGGTTGCCTTCTTGTACATGCCCTGACCAGAGTTTGAACCCACAATCTCCCTGATCAGGAATCAAACCCAGGACCTTTTGGTCTATGGGATGATGCTTTAGCTAAGTGAGCCACATTTGCCAGGGCTCACCTTCTTCTTGATACACCTTCTTCTTGTGGCTTTGAGGACAACACACCCTATAGGATTCCTCCCTGTCACAGTCTTCCCAGGCTGGCCTCACCTTTTCCTGAACATTTAATTGAATGCTTGGGCTTCATTTGTCCACTTCTCCTCCCTGGGCAGTCTTCTTTGGTTTCATGGCTTTAAATACCACCTAAGTACTGGCCATTTCCAAGTTATTTCCAGTTCAGTTTTTCCTCTACACTTCAAATTAGTGTATACAACAGTTTATCTGACATCTCTGCTTGGAGAGCTATTAGACATCTCCGAGGTAATATCCCCAAAGCTAAATTTCTACTCAAGCCCTTCTCTAAAAACTTGCTTTACCCACAGCATTCTCTGTCTCAGTCAATGCCAACCAAAGCTGTTTGTCCTTTTCTTATCGCAAAACTTGGAGTCATCTTGGACTATTCCTATTCTTTTTTCTTCCACATGTAATTGGTCAGACTCTGCATTCATGTTATGCCTGGAATATATTTCTGAACACTTCCACAGCCAATACACTGGTCTTGGCACCACTGTCTCTTACCAGGATGATGCAGCAACCTTCATCTGGCCTCCTGACTCCATCTCTGACCCTTTAGTCTCTCTTCTCAATAAAGCAACCCAAATGGTCCTTTAGAAACAACTTAGATTTATGTTCATCCTCTGCTCCAGACCATCCAGTGGTTCTACATTCTCTCTCAGAGCAGAAGCCAAAAACCTAATCTTGTAAGGGTACCAGGATTTGGTTTAATCAGGTCTGGTAAAACAAGCAGACATAGAAATGACTGTCATGAGTGAAGAAGATTTTATACTTACAGATCCCTAGAAACAGGAGGCACACCACAGAGGGCCATATGGGAAACACTAGGATCATTCAGGGGGCAGAGGGAGAAGGGAAAACATTGGCATGAGCTTTCACTGTCATTTCTGCAGGAAGGCAAAGTTGGGAAGCGGGTTTAGGATTGGCTGGTTTGAATGATTTCTGCTGGCTCTGAAGTGTAGAGTCTGTCCCTCATTTCCTGGTAGCTGGTCCTAGGGTGATTAGGCTGGGAAATTGTGGTGTGTGAGAGCCCAATAGAGAAGCCCAATAGAGTTGGGGGCATGGGTTCTGGATTGGTTGGTTTGCATATTTACCATCTCTAGAAATTAGCTGATCCTGGGAGGAGCAGTCCCTTCAGGATCAGCAAGTTCCCAAGATGTCAAAGCATCTAGTACATCTAGCAAAGCCTTACATTCACTGCTGCCCTCCTGTTGCCCTCCTTGACCTCCTTTCCAACTATTCCCTCACTGACTCCATCCTAGCCACCTTGGCATGTTCCTGCCTTAAGTGCAGTACCTTGGCTAGGGCATCTCTTCTTCAAGCTACCTGAGGGCTCACTCCTCCACCTCCTTAGTGGTCTGTGCTCAAATGACACCTTCTCAATGGCATCTGCTTTGTCCACCCTTTTTTAAACTTGTAGTTTTTTCCCATCCCCACATTATGCTACAAACCTCTCCTACCCTGCTCTTTTTTCTAAGTGCTTATTACCTTCTAATATGCCATGTGATTTACTTAATTTTAATGTTTATTGTTTTTCTGTCTTCTTGGACTGAAATGGCAGTGCCAATAATGCAAAGATATCTTGATGCATCCTAACTGCCAAGAACAGTGTCTGGCACATAGCTGACCCTCAATAAATGTGTGTTGAATGAAAAGCTAAAGGATGTATATGTGTGTGTGTGTATATATACACACATTATACACACATGTTATATACACACATTATATACACACATTATATACACACATATACACACACATTATATATATATAATCTCCACTGCTCGGAAATTTGGTAGGTGAATTAATTCAGGCAACCATTTAGCAGTTTCCTAGAAAACCCAAAATTCTGACTGAAGGAAAGAAAAAACTGCAAAAGGACAATGAAAGATGAAGGAGACTATCTCTTGCATGTTTTATATTTTCCTCCCAAATAGCCTTCAGCCTCTGGGTGAACCAAAAACAAACAAAAAAACACAGGGACTTTCCTAATGAGGAGAGAAGCATGAGGCCCCTTGGTTTCAATTTTCTTTCAATTCTGCTGTCACATTTATTTTTTATTGATATATAACTTACATATCATAAAACTCAGCCGCCTAAAGTGTACAATTCCATACTTTTTAGCCTATGCCCAGTGTATTTCATTCACCACCACTATAATCAATTTTAGAACATTTTTATCACCCAAGAAGATACTCAGTGCCCTTTGCCATAACCCCCAATCATCACACTCCCCACACCTCTTAGCCTTAGGCAACCACAAATCTACTTCTGTCTCTGTTTTTGCCTGTTTTGGACAGTTTTTTCTGCTGACATATTTGATCACAGTCTGATCCAGAACACCAATGCCAGTGTGCCCAGGCAAGACACTTGCAAGAGATGGATTTGGGTTTGATAGGCAGAAATTAAGAACTGATCACAAACTTTCTATGATGCGTATAACTGGAAATAGGGATGTGTATGTCCAGGACACTGACAAAGATTCCAGTTTTACTGTATAGATTTTCTTTCTGGCTGCTTGTCTGTCCCTATACCTACCCTTACCTCCCAACGGGACAGGGGAAGGTAGAGGAGTGAGAGCCTAGGATGCCAGACATCATGTGAAGCAGCTACAAGTCCCACTTATGGGGGGTTGCAGAACTTGCAAAATGCTCTGTGAATCTGTTCTCAGCCTAGACTGGTCACTGAGGCTAAGTAGCTCTAGCCAAGTGCCAGATCATTCTGGACATTGCTGCTTTGATCCAGCACAGAGCAGAGCTCTGAAAATGCCTAGGTGAACCCTGAGACCAGCTTCTCCGTGCCTTCGGTCCCTCAGGAACAGCTCAACAGAGCTGTAGGCTCATCCAGTGGAAGTCATTGATCTGTGTCTCTGGGTGGCTCTCTGTCAAATCTCCTTGTTTAGGAAGCAACCATCATCGATATGTGGTATGCACTAAAAGTCTGTTATTTGAAGGAAATTCCTCTCCCAGTCATCAACAGCTGACTGTGATGGTTTTGTTATTTGAAAGTCAGTGCATTTCCCTTAAACACATTTGCTGGCCTTCTAGCAGGCCTGCTGTAAACACTTCTCATCATTCCTTCATATTTTTAGCTCCAGTTTTGTAGTGCTGGGAGACGCTCAAGTCTTTGTCTGTAATTTGTAAAGAATCTGCCTTTCAGCAGGATAGAACTGATTGCTCTGATGTTGATTGAAAATCTAAAACCTGATGAACCAGATGTCACCTGACCTGATGAGGTGCCCCACAGTGGTATGAGAAGCAGACAGCAAAGCCATGACTTGGAAGGCATAATCAGAAGGGCAATGTCCAGAACTCTCCGATTACTACTGGTGCAAGAAGGAAGAAGGAAGAAGGAGAGGTGAAGGGAAAAACAAAGTCAGTCAGGGTGGATCTGGCATTCTTGAGCTACCAAAGTGACTCCCAGGTGTGTGCTGCATGGCTCACTGATGGTGGGCAGTAGGTAGATGTGAAGGCAGGCCTAGCTTCAAAGTGTGGCCCAGTCTCTGACTCACACTGAGACCTTGAGTATGTCACACATTCTTGACTGACTCTGAACTTCCTCTGCACCTGGTTACTTCTTTTGTCACATATGCCAGGAATATGCTAAGGACTTAATAATATTATCAGCGTTGTATACTTCTATTTCCCTCATTAGACTCATAACTTCTGGAGAATAAGAACCAGTTAGCTTTATCTTTGTCCCCCTAGGTACCTATCCCAATATGTACCTGATACATATTTTAAAATTTTATAAATGCTAGTACAATTGAAGGAAATTTTGGGTAAGGGAGAGAGTATAGGCAAACAAATTTTGGGAATTCACTTATCACTTTTTCTTAGAAAAATATTTTATTGCTGTTCTGAGACATTTGGCAATGGAATAGCTCTTACAAAATAGTGGTTTTTATGAGTTAAGTATAGATAATCCAACCCATATGGATCAAATTTCCTGGTAAGTGCTTGAACATGCCTTTAGAAGTAGAGCAAGCAGAGAAGTAGGGGGAGAGGAGAAGAGAGTGCTTGGCAGAAGGAACTTTACAGTTTATTGAGCCAGAATGCAGGAGATGAAAAGGGCAATTTTGGGGAGTCTGAGGCGTGGCTGGATTTGTCATTGCTAATGAGAAACAGATATTGAAAATATGGACAGACCGTTGAAAATCTCTCCACAAATTATTTCCTGCTGACCCTTTCCCTCCATGCCTAATGACTCCAAATGCAAAAGATAAAAATGTTTACATAATTTTGAATTTAGGTTCTACCCTGTTGCTTTGTCCAAAATGGATTTGAAAAGAAATGCTAGGGCCACTTAAGCTGCAAAGGTTCATCTCAGAGGCCTGTAAAAGGCTTCATGTACCCCAACCAAGTTGCTCCTATTTTGTAAGCTTGCCCTCTCCATTTCCAAAGCATTCTGTTCTGCCCTTTCTAATAGCCTGTCTCTAGCTCACAAGGCTGTTCCTAACTGCATACCACATTTTGAAGAGTGAGGTACAAATTCCTACAAAATGCCTGCCAGGAAATAAAGATATGGGCACAAGTGGAGTGAGAGGAAACTATTTCATTTTCATTCTAACGGAGAAAGTGGAGATCCAACTAGATCTGTTTTATCAACCAATAAAAATCTGAAGCTACAAAACAATTTAAAAGCTTATTTGGAGGGTCTTAAAGATTTGAATCTTGGAGACTCAGATTCAGGTAGCAACCCAAACTGTTATCCAAAGAGAACAAAGAGAGACAGGGTTTATAAAGGCAAAACCCTCCAAAGTGAAATTCTTTCATTCAAATGAAGGAAGCTGGCTAGGTTAACAGGGAAGCAAAAACTGCAAGGAGGAGGCAAAGTCCTCATGTGTCCAAGCAGCAATTGTTCCAATATGTTTATGGCTCCAGGGTGTCTTTTTTTAAATTGATTTTTAGAGAGAGAGATTAGAAGGGAGGGAGACAGAGAGAGAGAGAAAACATCAGTTTGTTCTTCCACTTATTTGTGCACTCATTGGTTGTTCCTTGTATGTACCCTGACTGAGAATCAAATACACAACCGTACTGTATAGGGACAACACTCTAACAACTGAACCACCTGGCTGGGGCTGGCTCCAGGATGTTTAGAGCTGAGTTTAGCAGCAGGTTAGCAACTTAACAGCAGCTCTGAAAATTAATACACAAGATATGCAGAGACCCCACTTCTTTAATAGCCTCCTGATTATTTTAAGTGACTATCTTAGCAAAGCTTATTCCATTTCATTTTGTTTTTTCCATTATTGATTTTCAGCTCAAAGGAGGCTGACCCAGGGAATTGTAAGGGTCACAGTTCTAAAAGAAGTACAGAGTTTGCCAGGAGCCTCTTGGTGCTATAAGAGAAACTAGTGCTCATTCAAGAGTCTGCACAAAAGAAGTAAAAAAGCAAAACATTATGGGGAAAAAAGTGTCTGCAAAGAACAGAATATGAAGCAACATGAGGGTCTGGGGCATCCTGCAAGGAAAGAGCAGAGTCTACATGGCAGATTGTCCCAAGAATGGTCTGCAAAGGTGTGGGCTGCCCCTGAATCATCTGCCCTGTGGGGCACCATGGGCCAAAAGAAGAGCTTTCCTGCGATGCCTCAAACACTCACACAACTCTCCGTGTGAACTGGGGACTGAGCACCAAACACAAGCCCTCAGCTGCGACAAGATGGTGGCACAGCTGAGGATTCAGAGCACCTTCCCCTTGGGGCACAGGCAGTGTGGCTCCCAACACTTTCATCTCATTTCCTGCATCTTTGTATCCTCAAGAAGAACAAATATACCCCTGACCTACGTAACCTGGGAAAAGAGTGTTGTGACTGGATACTGTCAAGCTAAAGGCAAAGGAACTGTACAGAGACTCTATAATGTAGAGTGGTGGTAAATTTGTTCCTCCCACAGGTAGGGATTGTTAATTTTGAAATTACCTTATATGTATAGTGGGGTTGAACAAATTAGGAAATATAGAGAATGAGAGGCAGGTTTCTCACTGTTGTAGAAAGAAGTTTCAAATGAAGCTAGAATGAACTTGGGGTATGCAATTGACATTAAGGTATTACTATCAACTCATGGTGTTTAAAACATATATATATGTAGTAAATGCATATAAAACACACATATATTTTCTAGTTCAGTTACAGATAAGCTCTAGAAGCAGTGACATCATCATAGCACACCCAGCTCCCAGATACTATTCTCCAAGAAAACAAACAAGGCTCTTGGAAAAGGGATTGATTCCAGAGTTGAGGAAAGGAAAATACAAGATGAACCTACACATCTTGTACTGCCAAAAAGTTAGGATATACTGAAAAAATTAAATGGGGGCATGTGGGAAGGAAATAGGGCACAACTTGAAGGAATCCTGATGGTCAAAGCTGGGACAATGTGAGTGACAATATAAATGATAATAATGCTGGATTATGACACTGCCCAAATAAAATAAGTATTCTTGAGTCCATACTGATATAAATAAATAAGTGAATAAGAAAATTAATTGAATGCATTAAGCCTAATGAAAGAAACTCCATTTACATAAGCAAATCAATATGTATTTGATGGTTATGTATTTTATTTTATGCAAATAAAACACTTCTTAGTAAAAATAAATCAAGCGTTCCCTCTGTAGGATAGGAGGCTGCATTTAAAGGATAAATATCTTTTGTAAAACATTTATGGTAATATGAGCAATTTTTCATTTACATAGCCATATTTAAATACAGGCTCTTCCTGTTCAAACCACCAAGTTTAGGGTTAGAAATGTAAACGACTTTATGTACATTTATCAAATCTGTAATGGGTTGAAATTTAAGTACTGAAATCAGTTTGCTTAAATAAGATTTGAGCCTGGTGCTTCATTTTCACCCATAAAACAGTCAATCTTCTCTCCACCTTCCAGAAGTCACTGATTCAAGGCCTTGACTTGCTTTAGCAAAATTACAGGAGACCCTCTCAAACCCTTCTCAAAAGTTGTTCCTAACACTGCCAATGGTCCTCAAGACACAGATATGCAGCCACCAAGTGACTAGCAAAAATGGTGAAACCATCTAAATAAAAAAGTTATTGCAGTTATTGAGAGACTGGCAGATGAGGAAATTCCAAAATTTACCAAATTAACCATAAATCCCTCCAAAAAATTACTTTTCTGTGAAAATTCCCAGGAAATCATTAAAACCCAGATTCCCCTCATGTTTAGCCCTCCTTCCCTTTGTATCCCAAACTTGATCTCTCCCTGCAATTCCCTGCTCTTCCCCGCTCTCCAGCACTTGATGACTACAGACATCATTCTACCACTCTGCAATCTTTTCTTCCAATATCACTGTCCCTTCCTTACCACCAGAACTGTTTCCTCACATTCTATAACCCTAATGTAACCCTTCCCACAAAATGACAGCCCTTTCAAAACAAACCATAGCAAACTGACAACCCTCAGACTGACAAGCCCTCTGAGAACCTCATTTACGTATATGTTGTCGGTAATCTCCTGGGGCTGTTCTGCCCCATGTGATGGGTCCATGACAGTCACCAATGGAGGTAGGGCTGCTTCCTATTTCAACTTTCCACATATTTACCAAGCAGAGTGATACACACAGAGTGAGGGCTCAAAAAACATTTTTTTTTTTTATCCCAGGATTTAAAAACATGGCAGGTTTCTGAGAGCATGGAAATAGCACACCTCATGTATTGCTTGTCAGTGTGTGACTTGGTACAACCTCTACAATTTGGCAATAATTAGCATAATTTGAAATATACATACGCCAAGACCCATAATTCTACTCTTCAGTAATCATCCTACAGTTACACTGGTATGAGTACAAAATTATGTGTTTGTAAACATATTCATTGCAACACTGTTCATCTCACATGTTCATCAGTGGTGACCTGGTTAAATAACTCATGTGTAAATCCACACAATGGGATAGTATGCAGTTATTAAAACAAGAAAGAGTCAGGTCTACATGTACTGATATGGGAAATACTGCAAGATACAATGGTAAGTGACAAAAGCAACGTGAAGAAAATTGAGAATAACATATTGCTATTTGTGTGAAAACTATAATATATATTCTCAAATGTTCATAGACAAATACTTTATTTCACATAGGATTCCTGAGAAACCTACAAATGTTTGCCTCGAATGTAATTAGATTGAATGAAAAGCAGAGAACAGAGGAAAATTTGCTTTTCCCTTTTGTACCTTTACAATTCTGTTCATTCTAAAAAATAAAATATTAAAAATTATAGTTTTTGTCTCTCATAAATTTGGAGGAAGTGAAAGTGTTTTTGAATTTTAACCCATTGTGGACCTAGCACTATGTTTATTCCTTGGAAGGCACAAAAGAACATGAGGTAGTCTCTATTCAGAGTGAAAATGAGCAGATAACTGTTAGCAAACAGTACCAGGAAGGATACAATGAAATGGCCAAAAGTAAACACCACCTCCCCCTGACCCCCATTCCCCTGCAACATTACTGATGGGTTGGGGAGGAATGGGGCCTTGGAGGACAAGAGGAATATGTCCAGTCGTGGTGCAGAAGGCCACTGGGAGTGTTTTGTCAATAAAATTCTAGCCTGATAATTCTGCTCCAGAAAACTGCTCAGTATACCAGCATTTTTGTGAGGATAGTCATTGCCTGAAAGATGTGAGTCCAACAGCTTAACAGAAACACAAGTAGTGACTTAGTCTATGTTCTGGAAGTAACACTTATTCTGTGCCACTCTTAGCTTATGACATAGTCACCTAGTCAGGAGGAGGGAGGAAGTTGCCAGAGAAATGTCAATGAGTTATAGAAGCCTTCCACATGACTCAGGGTTCATGAGTCAGTGTTTGAACATACCTGTTGCTCCCTGATTTCCTGGAATTTCAGTCTTCCACATCCTGGCCACACTCCCCCAGCCTACCTCATTCCCACTGTGGCCCACCAGGCTGACCCTCTCTGTCCTCCCTACAGGCTTGGTTCTCTGGGTCATTTTGCTCCAGCTCATTCTCCTATGCCTGTCCCCTCCTGCCTGACTAAATCCTGTGTACCTGTCAGTGCTAACTCAAGTCCTACCTTCTTCACAAAGCCTTCTCCTTCTTTAGCACTTCTAATCCCCATTTAGGAGTGATTTTTATTAGTTGTATTTTCGGTTTTAACCTTTAATTAATGACTTCTAATACCATTATGCAGTTTTGTTCTTTTTTGCTAACAAATCATAAACCTTTTGAGAACTGGGACTAAGTATTCTACTTGGATATCTTCTCCAATACCCATTAGATTCTCACTTAATACATTTTGAATGAGTGAATGATTTTTAGATTTTATTTATTTATTTTTTTAGACAGAGAGGAAGGTCAAGAGATAGGGAGAGAAACATCAATGTGTGCTTGCCTCATGTGTGGACACTACTGGGGACCTGGCCCACAACCCAGGCATGTGCCCTGACTGGAAACTGAACCAGCAACCTTTTGGTTCTCAGTCCTCAGAGCCACACCAGCCAAGCCTGAATGAGTGAATGATTTAATCTCCGCTTCCCAATAATCACCACCCAAAAGTCAGGTTCAGCTCTTCTCACCGAGATCACCCAGTGAGAACTTTTAGACATGTGAGTCCTGCGTAATCCTTAAGGGATATTTAAAGGGAAAGCATTGTGTGTTTCTTATTTAAGTAGAAAAAATAAAATAAAGGAATAGTTGGTCCTTGGTCACAATCAGAGGCTAATCTGCCAAGAAAAATGACATGGCTCAGGTTTCAGGTTTTCTTTTTCTTAAAAAAAATTTTTTTTTAGATTTTGTTTATTTTTAGAGAGAGGGAAAGGGAGGTAGAAAAGAGAGGGAGAGAAACATCAATGTGTGGTTGCCTCTCCCACACCCCCTGATGGGGACCTACCACAACCCAGGCATGTGCCCTGACTGGGAATCAAACCAGTGACCCTTTGGTTTGCAGGCTGGAGCTCAATCCACTGAGTCACACACATTGGGGCTTGGCTCAGGTTTTCTTGAGGAGTGTTATGGAGGACTGCACAGAGAAGCTCTGTGGTCATCATCACTGCCAACAGTAATCAGTAATCATTGCTATCTAGGCTGACAGTGAACATTCACCTCACACCACACAGGGACCATGGGTCCTCCCCTAAGAACTGTGTTTCTATGGCCTTGGTTGTTCCAATCTCTGTGGTCTCTTTGTGGGTCTCTGTCTATCCCTGCTCTGTATCTACGGTCCAGCATGCACCTGTCCCAGCCTTTAAGAGTCTGAGAGGGGGCAGAGCTCATCTCAGTCCTTTGTGGGAAGCCCTCAGTGCACACACCACACATGATAAGTTTAGGCTCCTATTACAGTCAGACCTTCAGCACCCTCTCCCGCTCAACCCTCAGTTCACCTTGGAAAATCTGTGCTTCCACCCAGTCCCAGTCAAAGTGTAAACTCTTCCATCTACTCTGTCACCATCACACACACAGCACACACACATGCATGTGTATAGCACACATACTAGCTCTTCTGATTGATGAGGAAATGAGATCATTATTGTATAAGGAAGTGAGGCCATTTTTACCCCAAACTTTTCATGTCAGTATATACAGACCTAACTCTTTCTTTTTAACCATCACATGTAATTCAATTTTACAAAGAAATTGCAATCTATTTAATCAGTCTCTTGTTGGTGAACATTTAGGTTTTATGTTTCTGGCTTTTTCAACTGTTAAGCCAAGTGTTGCAATAAATATCTTTCTACAAATATTTTGGATTTTGCTGTATGGTGAATTCCTATAGGGAAACTGGGTCAAAAGCTGTGTTTGTTTAATATTTATGGGTATTACCAAAATGACCTCCAAAAAGTGTTTCCATTTACACTTTCCCAACAGCATATGAGAATGCCTGTCTTCCCACACCTCCACCAACACTGAAGGCTGTGGGGTGGTGCATTGTCCTCAGAGACCTCCCAGCCGCTGCAGATGAGAATAAGTCTACCAAGACATGATCTGTTTGGGGAAGAAAGGCTGATCAGTCTCTCAGAGGAGAAAGATGTCAAGCCTCTCTGTCAATGGGCTTTTATTGAGTTTAGCTTGCATAGGGATGCATATCAAAGAAAGGAAGTATGGTTTACAGATAACATTTCTGGGACCACAGGGATTCTTTTGAGTGAGGGTCTGGTAGACAGGGTGATGCCAATCAGCTATAAAACCTTGGGAAACAAACTTATTTTGTGCTTGGACCCTTAACATTGAAATTGAGGGCATTCTTAGCAAAGCAGGTTTCACAGGACTTTATGCATTCATTCTTAGGCCTAATCACCTCCCACTGGGAACTGCCAGTTCTGGTACAGGGCTACACCCCACCTTGGCATTGGTTTCAGGCTTGAATCAGGCAGGGGAAGCAAGGCAGCCAAGAGATTAGGAAACTTTTTACAGGCAGAATGAGGACTCAGGCTATGATAAAGTCAAGGGGTGAGTGTCTTTTGTCCCTCCTCTACAATCCCCTAAATCCTTCCTGGATTACCCCTTTGCAACTGTGCCAGTCTTAGGTTGTTCCTCCCTTGAAGAATCTAACCCATCATTGACTATCCAGCCATCCTCCAGAGGCCAAACAGGGTGAAGTAAAGGGGGCAGAGGCTGCACCCCTGCTGGGAGGATAAGCTTTGTCTCCTTAGTGGCTTATGGTCCCAAGATTCCCTAGCCATGGGGCCTTTTCACCTGTTGGAGGGGTTACAGCTTCTGAAACCAGGCAGGACAGTTCCCAACAACAGGCTGTACATCTCATGCATACTTATAGTAAAGTATTATTTATTGTTTATCTGAAATTCAATGTATTGTTCTTTGCTAAAAAGCTCTCAGGCCTGTTTTTTTTTTGGGGGGGGCTTACATTTCTTATGAAGACTCCAATGTGCACATAAATATTTTAAATAAAATTTGCATGTTTTTCTCCTGTTATTAAATTAATTTGTCTCACATAAATTAAACTGTCTTATGTCAGTTTAATTTTCAGGCCCAGTCACAGAACCCAAGAGGCTAAATGAAAAGCTTTTCCTCCCTTGCAGTCCCTATACCTTTAGAAGTAGAATTGCTGGGTCACAGTGTATGTGCATATTCAACTTCAATAATGTCAAAGGTTTTCAAAGTAATTGTATCAATTTATACTGCCAACAACAAGGTTTGAAAATACCACTTTCTCTACATATCCTTACCAACACGGGGCATTGTCTATCTTTTTCATTTCAACCTTCCAAATGGTTGTGTAGCCCTACTTTTCTTTTAATACATTTTTTAAATTAATCATTTAAAACACACTGAAATAAGAAAAGTTTGGGAAAAAAAGTGAGATTCGTGTGGCTGAAAAGTGAATGTGAGGAAAAGAGTAATGCCTGGCTGGAGGGATGTGACTGAAGTCCCAGCAGAAAGAGTTACTAATAATAGTAAGCATTGTTCTTCATATTGTATGTGCATTAATACCTTTAATTCCATGACAACCTTAAGAAATAACTACTATTACCCTCACTTTAAAGATAAAACATAGAGAAGTTAAATAACCTTCCTGGATTACCCAACCTTAAATGGACCTACTCAGTGGCCCTTCACAAATCATAGAAAAGTTTGTTCTCCTTGAGGTCAAATTTAGGATGGTTTCATCTGCTCACAAAGGGATGGAGGCAGGGGGCAAATAAGGGTCTGTGATTTGTCTCTTGTCCTGAGATTTCAAGGGCTGACTTCCCTAACTGGCTGGAAACCTTTTCACAGTAATTCTCAGACTTGACTGATGAGCTTTGTAAACTATAAAATACAGATTCATGTTCCTAGTATCCAGTCCTGTCTTATCCCAGACTGTTTCAGTAGGTCCAGAGTGTGGTTAGGACACATGAACACAATTTTAACAAGGTACCTTGGGAATTTTTATACAAGCAGGGTTAGTCTGAGATGGTATGGGATTGTTAGATTGGGAAATTTCTACCCTAAAGAGTTTTGATACCAAGTAACCAGAAGATTGCTTCAGTACCCTGAGGCAAGCAAACAGGAATGCCTCTAGATTGCAAGGGAGTATCTTTGTGGTTTTTTTCCTTCTCTTGAAGATTGTGCAATTGAGAAGGGAACCACACCTTCCACCCCTTCCAAATCTCCATTGGGTTGCATTCATAGCAATTGGGATAAATTTGACCCTAAAACTTTAAAAAGGAAGAGTTTAGTTTTCTTTTGTAACACTGCTTGGCCCCAGTATAAATTAGGAGACAGAGAGATATGGCCTGAGAAGGGGAGCAAGAATTATAATATTATACTACAATTAGATTTATTCTGCCAGAGGGAAGGCAAATGATCTGAAATTCTTTATGTGCAGGCTTTTATGGCTCCATACTGAGGTCCCTCATTTTGCTCTGGACCCACCCTGACAGAACTTATGGGCCCACATGTTGATCAATTAGAAGATACCCTCCTAAGTTTCCCACCTGTCTCTCAGGGGGAGTTAAGGGGACCCCAGAGTTTGGGAGACTCTGCTCCTACCTGAGAGGGATCAACCACTCCACCACCTTACTCTACAGACTACCCAAAGCCATTAGCTGAGGAAAAACCCAGCCCAGTGGGACATACTAAGAATGGCACTTCATATCTCCCTACCACTCTTACCCTTGAGGGAGGAAGTAGGTGCCAAAGACGCTATAAGAGTACAAGTGTCCTTCTCTATAACTGATTTACAACAATGTAAAGACACACTAGGGAGTTTTTCAGAGGAACCCTCATGTTTCACTAGTAATTTCCACTCTTACTTTACCCTTTAGTATGTCATGGAGGGATTTGTACATACTTCTGACCACCTGCTGTTCCTCAGATGAGAAACAGCAAATCTGGGAGGAGGCCCATAAATATGCAGACCAGTTGCATACCCAGATCCCCAGCACTAACCAGCCTGCTGCCCAAGCTGTCCGAGACTGAGATCCTGACTGGGGATACAGTATTCAGGTGGCAATCTAAAGTAAGGATGCAACAATAGATTGCCTACTGGCAGGAATGAGAAACTACATCAAAAAACCTATAATTTATGAAAAGATTAGGGAAATCACCCAGGACAAGGAAGAGAACCCAGCTCTCTTTAGAAACAGACTAATAGAAGCCTTCTGAAAATGTATGAACTTGGATTCATCCTCCCTGGTGGGTTGAATTTTGATAGGACAGCATTTTATAAGCCAGCCCACCCTTCATATCTGTAGGAAGCTTCAGAAATTACAAATGGGCCCACAGATACCCCTAGACCAGCTCATGGATATGGCCTTTTTGGTTTTAACAATAGGGATTTGGAGGAAAGAAAACAGAGAAAGAAGGAAAGGAAGAAGCAAGCTGAGCTTGTTGAGCTAGCCTTTAGTAGTGCTATTGGTGGAAACCAGCCCCATCAAAGGAGCTCAAGGAGGCCTCAAAAGAATCAGGGACAAAAAGATCAGACCTGTTATAAGTGCAAGCACCCTGGACACCGGGCAAAGAATTGCACTTGATCACCTCTGGGACCCTGTCCTCTATGCAAGAACATCAGTTCCAACCCCTGGCACTGGAAGGTAGATTGTCCTCACTCCCAGAGTGGAAAGGGGTCATAACACAAGGCCATGGCTACTCTTGAGGACTGAGGGTGCCCAGGGAACAGGTTGACCCCAGGGAATACTCATATTCCCATCTCTACCAAGAAGCCCCAGATAACTCTGAATGTGGAAGGTAAGAAAATAAACTTTCTTCTTGATACTAGGGCCACTTACTCTGTCCTTAACTCTTCCTCTGGACCTCTTTCCTCCAAGTCAGCTAAGATAATGGGGGTTGAAGAAAACCTTAGGCCTATTTCTGTACACTCCCCTATCACTTGTCAATTTGAGAATCAAATATTCAAATGCTCCTTTTTGATTGCTCCTCGTTGCCTTATCCTTCTATTAGGCTGGGACCATTTGGCCCAAATGGGTAGCATCATGCTCTTCTCTGAAGAGCCACTTGAGTCAAGCAAGTTCATGATAATCAGTAGGAGCCAAAACCAGGAGATCTTAAGTTCAGTTCTGGATGCAGTAAACCTACTAGTTTGGGAGTCAGGGATTCCAGGAAGAGCAAAGACTGCATTACCCATTAAAATCCAGTTAAAGCCCAGGTCAGATATCCTCACAGGAAGCAGTATCTCATTAAGCAAGAGGCTTTGGAAGGATTGCAGCCTATCATAACTACAGTTATATAACATAGGCTCGTAGTTCCTGGTCAATCTTCTTGCAACATTCCCATCTTACTGGTGATAAAACCAACTGGCCAGTATAGGTTAGTCCAGGATCTAAGGTTAGTCAATGAAGCAGTAGTCCCTTTATGTCCAATAGTAGCTAACCCTTATACCTTGCTCTCACAGGTACCAGACAATGCTCAGTGGTATTTAGTGTTAGATTTAAAAGATGCCTTCTTCTGCATTTCTTTGCATCCTGACTCTCAGTATTTGTTTGCTTTGGAGTGGTCTGATCCAAAGATGATGATACATCAGCAATACACTTGGATTGTATTGCTGCAAGGGTTTAGGAATAGTCCCCACCTCTTCACCAAGGTATTAGAAAAGGATCTTAGAGAGCTACAGTTACAAAGAGGAACCATTTTACAATATATAGATGATATACTAATCTGTAAGCCCCTCCAAGGATGGGGCTCTGAGGATCAAGGATCAAAATACCATCCAGACTCTGAATTTCCTAGCTGAAAGAGGATATTGGGTATCAAAGAAGAAGGTTCAGATTACCAAAGAGTAAATTACTTAGGGTATATTTTGACTTCTGGGTCTAGGCAAATATCATCGGAGAGGATTAAAGCCATTACTGAGTTAACTCCACCTGCTCCTAAGCAGCAGCTTTGCTCCTTTTTAGGAATGGCAAGATTCTGTATGATTTTGATCCCCACTTTTGGACTAATTGCCAAACCTTTGTACAAAACTACTAAGGGGCCAGACACCAAACCCATTATATGGGAAAAGGAATGTGATCAGGCTTTTAATAAAATCAAGCAGGCCCTAGTCAAGGCCCTGGTCTTAGGCGCCTCTAATTTAAACAAGCTTTCTCTCTATACATAGCAGAGAAGCAAGGAATAGCCTTAGGGGTATTAGTCCAAGAATAGGGAATGAACCTTGACAGGCTGCACATTTCTCTAAAAAGCTGGTCACTGCAGCAACCAGGCAGATTCAGTGTTTAACAGCAGTTGCAGCCACAACCATGCTAACTGAGGAATCTGCTAAACTAACTCTTGGGCAGAAGTTAGAGGTCTTAACTCCACATCAGATACAAGAAGTATTAGAGATGAAAAGCCATCTCTGGCTAACAGGAAATAGACTAACCAGATATTAGGCCCTTCTTCTGGACAATCCTGAAGTAAATGTAAAAACCTGTAATACCTTAAATCCAGCCTCCTTGATGTCCATAGAACCATTCCCAGATTTGGCCCATTCCTTCTCAGAGATTATTATTCCTACTCACACCAGCAGGACTGATTTGTTAGACCAAACCTTAGAAAACCCTGATAAAGAATTGGTCAAGGATGGAATCAGCTTTGTACAGAATGGGCAGCAAAAAGCAAGATATGCAATAATTAGTTTACATAACATCATTGAAGCATGACCCCCTCCACCCTTGACCTCGGTCCAAAAGGCTGGAATTATGGCCCTTACCCAAGCTCTCATCCTAGGATAAGGAAAAAGTATTAATATCTATACAGACTCCAAATATGCCTTCCTTGTTCTGCATGCCTGCTGCCATATGGAAAGAAAGAGGGCTCCTCACTGCTAAGAATTCCTGCATTAAAAATAGACCAGAAATCCTAAATCTGTTGGAAGTAGTTAAGCTCCCTGAGCAGTGGCAGTCATGCATTGCAAAGGCAACCAGAAGGATATGTCCCACATTTCCCAGGGAAGCAGGAGAGCAGATCACAAAGCAAAGAAAGCAGCACTAGGGACTTACAAAAAAAATGGCCTTATTCCCCACTAAATGGCTCAGATATCAAACCCAACTATACATCTGAGGAAATATCTTGGGCTTTGGAGCAAGGAGGTGCCTATGAAGGACCTTGGATATATATATTAGCCAGAACTCTTCCTTCTCCAGGCCTCCCAGTTGAAATTCTTAAGAGCTTTGCATGACTCCTTCCACACTGGAAGGGATGCTATAATGACAGTGGTTAATAAATTATTCATAGTCAGGGGAATAGTTATTACCATAAAGAATATTTGCAAGGCTTGTACTCTTTGTGCCTACAAGAACTTTGGGCAAAAGCCATCCCTGCCCCTGTTGATAAAACCTATTCAGCAAAGAGGGACCTATCTGGGAGAGGACTGGTAGACTGACTTTACCAAAATGCCTCCTTAGAGAGGATAGATATACTTGCTAGTCCTGGTAGATACCTGTACTGGATGGATTGAGGCTTTTCCAACAAGAACAGAGACGGCCACAGAAGTAACAAAAGCTCTCCTAAAGGAAAAATAGTACCCTGTTTTGGTCTTCCACAATTCCTACAAAGTGATAATGGGCCATCCTTCACTTCTAGGATCATTCAAGCAGTCTCTGAAGCTCTAGGCATAAAATATTATCTCCACTCTACTTGGAGACCAAAGTCCTCCAGAAAGATAGAATAAGCAAATCAAACTTTAAAAATAATATTAGCAAAACTTTGTCAGAAGACTTCTGAGAATTAAGATAAGCTGCTACCTATTGCCCTCATCAGAATTGGGGCTCCCTTAAGGCCAATACTAAGCTCAGCCCATTTGAAATGCTCTATATATAGCCAACCAACTCTTTTTAATTCTAGATCTAATATTTGATCAGAGATCCGTCAAGCAATTAAGTATATAATAAACTTAGGTCAAATGCAGAAAGCTTTACAGGAATATGGAAACAAAATTTTACCAGCCCTGAAAGGGAACTTTCAAACTACTATATCTCCAGGGGACTGGGTACTCCTTAAAATTCTGAAGGAGTTATCACCAGCAGATCAACTCAGCCCTAAATGGGAAGGACCCTATCAGGTAGCCCTGAGTACCCCAAGGCTGTAAAACTTCTAGGGGTCAGTAACTGAATCCATATATCCAGGATAAAGCCAGCTTCCACTGATCCTGATCCAACTCAGGACCAACTGGAGACCCAAAGCCCTCCTGTGGGCCAAGGAAGACCTCAGATTTCTGTTCAAAAGGAGGAAGCCCTAGAAGATAAGTAATGATTGTTGATGATGTACTAAAATCACCATTGTTCTGGATAGTTACCCTTCTTAGAATCTATTAGTACTGTCTTCCGTATGGAAGCTTATTTACTTCTTTCTGGGTGGAATCATAAGTATGAGTGTTTGGAATGAAAATCTCTTTGTTATTTACATTAACCATTTTCTACTCATCTACACCCTGTATAGAGGAATGGGATGAAAACTTTTTAGTAAATGTTTCTTGAACCTTAGCAGTAGGAGAAAATCTGGCCCAATGTTGGATATATCATCCTAACTCTGAAACTTCCTCCAGATATAATATAAAAGTCTACCTAATAACTAATGAATCCTTAATCAATGCCTTAAATTCTTCCACTAGTTACATGCATTCCTCTTTTTCTTTAAGAGTCAGATAGGAGTGGAACTCTCATTTGTGCTTCCATATGACTCCACTGGAATTAAAGTCATTTAATTACACCAGTACCTCTCTTAAGTATGACAGTACTATAGAATGCATCCCATGTTATAATAATACTCATACCAGGGCCATTAACTCTGTCCTCTCTTTGAAGTTCTGGCTCTCTAGAAAATCTTGCTGAGGGAGAAATTTTCAAACCTTTGAGTTGGTCACATATAGTATGCTGCCAGAATTATGATTCTAATTGCATTCCTAATAGTACCCATTGCTGCTTTGACAAAACTCATAATGTAGATGCCATCAATACTATGGAATGTGTTAGCTGGAAACTGAGTCATCTCCTTCAAGGAGTATTAGCAAAATTTCTACCACCTCCTGCAGGAGGAGAGATCAGGGAATTAGTTTAGGTCCCCTCAACAGGACTTCTTGCCATATGCCTTCCTTAACAATATAACCTCATCAATGCCACAGTCATTGCAGCACCCCCAGGCCTTGTTTGGCCATGTGGAATTCCCAATAACTAGCAACAGATCATTTGGAACTTCAAGAAGCTATTGCTTATACACATTTCAGCAACTCTTAACATGGGGGTGACTTTACCTTAGGGACCTTGGCACCTCAAGACTTTACCATTGAGTCTAACCTAGAGTCCTGGAAGTCAGTCTGTCAGCAGAAAAAAAATTAGCTTTTGATCTAATAGTAGCTGGAGCTGCTGCCACTATAGTCATTGTAGCCCTGTGGGGGAGCCTTTGCCTACCATGAGGCCACTCTAAGTGAGCTAAGATTATAGAAAAAGTCTCCAAAGGTACTGCTGGTGCCCTAGTTAGACTATCAAGATCAGTAGACTAATTGGCAAATGTAGTCATGGAAAACCACCTCACCCTTGACTATCTTCTAGCAGAACAAGGTGGGGTATGCATTGTTATCAATAATACCTGCTGTACCTATGTAAATAACTCCAGAATAGTCAAAACTGACATAAGGAAAATTTATAAACAGGCAGAGTGGCTACATAAATATAATCAACAAGGCCAAGGAATTAGGGATACTCTGACTTCCTGGCTCCCTGGCTTAACGTGGCTACTACCCCTCCTAGATCCCTTAATAACATTGCTGCTCTTATTACTTTTAGGACCTTGTTTGTTTAATTTACTTGCTTAATTCATATCTTCTAGACTTAGGCAGTTCCACGTCAAAATGATGATGCTCCAGGCTTTCTAACCAATCCCTAAGGATGATGTTGAAGTTGACCAACTTATAGCATCTATGATCCAACAGGAGTTCCTCTTCAACCTCTAGATAGAATAGGGTGAGAGTGATGTAGTTCTTGATAGGTAGGGACTACTGCCCCATCTAAGCAAGAAGTTACAAAAAAATGATCTGTGCCCTTCACCAAAAAAAGTCTGAGAACTGTGTCTCTCAGGGGGAAGTTGACACAGGCAACAGGAGGGTGGAAACTCCAAAGTGCCCCATGACTAGGACAAGGGACATTGATACAGGACAGAAACCCTATTCTAAGACCAGTTTTCCCAACTTTTCAGAAAACACTGAATCATGGTGAATCATGACTTCACTTTTGCAGATGATTCTACCTGACCCCTGCTTCATTATAATATCATTATAATAAATTAGCATTGTGGAACCCCTTCCCCTGGTGGCCAGTCAAAGAAAATCATGGGAGACCACATGTACAGTAGCTTAAAAGTACTATAACTACTTTTACATGCACAATAAAAGCCTCCCAAAACTAGCCAGGAAATACCTGCCCTATAAGAATAGAATTCCACCAACCCATGAGAGTCAGTCTCTGCTCGGAGCTGGCCTGCTCCTATGTTTTGTTGAGTATACTTTTGCTTAATAAATCTGTTCTCTCTTTCTTTCTGCTATAAACTCTCTGTGTGTTCAGTTCAATTTATTGTGATCTCTAAGAATCTTGTTACCTATGCCCACATGCGGCATTATTACTGATTGTTTCTCAGTGATTACTATTGTTATTAGGTCAGTATAAATTTGGATTGAATCTGCATTAATAAAATGCTATGCTGAGTGAATAGCATAGTCACCTGTATTGACTCACTGTTATTTTTTGGTGCTGGTGTCACCTGCATGACTGGTGTGGTCAGTGCTTTTATGTTTTTTTAAACATATTTTATTGTTTATGCTATTAGAGTTGTCCCAATTTTTCTCTCTTTGCCCCCCTTCCCCCAGCCCACCTCCACTCCTGTAGGCAACCCCCTCACTGTTGTCTATGTACATGGGCCCAGATCAGACAACCCAAGCAGGAATCAAAGGCTGGTTTATGGGAAAGACTATATTGCAAAACACACACTCACAACAGAATTTAGTGTTAATGAATCAATAATTCATATTAAACTAAAGGACAAAACCAGTGCTGTTTACTATCATGGCACCATTTGCTGAACAAGCCTACAACCTTGTTAAACATGACTGCCATTTTACTCTTTTGAGCTTATCCTCAGGACTGTAAATTACAGGAAAGCAAGAACAGAACTGACTAACCACTCCCTATAGCCACAGGCAGAAGAGAACACTGGAACAAACTGCAGCCTTATGTTACAAGGCCCTGCAACAGCCCAGCCCCCTCCCCTTTTATAATACAATTATAATTCAATAAAAGCTCAAAGTCCCCATCCCTCAATACTGGTGTATCTCTCCACACCATGCCCTCTCCTTTCTTGGCGAGTGAATAAAAACTCTACTCTCTGTACTTTCTTCTCTTTATGAATTCTTTCACAGCCCATGTCACAGACAACCCTAACATTAAATAAGATATCTTTAAAGAGAAACATGCATAAACGAGGTTCTGTAATGATTGATTGATGAAAATGCTGTGCTCACAGGACCTACCCTTGTACTTCCCTTAGGGGCAATGTCTCAGTATTTGATAGTTCAGAGTTCACTGGGACTTTTTAGAATGTAACTCCTGGGGAAAGCTGTGTGGTGTGGCCAGAGGCAGCTCAGCTGCCTGGTTCCCGGTTAGACTGGATTCTGAGTGTGAGGAGCCCTTCTCTGCCTTTGAGGCAACCATACCAGCACACATGTCGTTGAACCTGTGATTGAATGGTTCTAGGGGTATTCCCTAGTTATGGCCCTACAATATGCCAAGTCTTACCTGGAGATCACCACTCTGAGGGAATTGTTGTCTCCATATTATCAGGGTGTGGGGCCCTCCTTGAGCCCACAGAGACTTGACACTTGACTTATGCTAGTCAGAAGCTAGGAAAATTCCTGTGCAAGTAAAACGGGAGACTGAGTCAAGAAAATTATAGTCAAACAGTTGAGCACATGATTTTATCAGAGAATACATAACCTCCCTGGCCATAAATCACAGCCTCCTGGGAAGAGGGGAAGAGAAATTCTAATGCAAATATAGATATAACACCAGAACAAAGGAGCCAGCTTAGGAAGAAACTGCAGACTTCGCTTTCAGCTCCCCCTCCCAAGAGAAACAGCCTGTCTGTACTTCCCCCCTAGGAATTTTCCCCCTCCCACATTCTCATGTTTCCCCTATATGAACTTGCTTCTGAAAGCTCAAGGTAAGGTGGATATTAGGGTTTTAACTTGCCACTTTCTCAGACTGCTGACCTCTGGTATTAATAAACATGCAATTATAATCCAATCCCTGTCTCTGCTTTTTGGCTGAGCAGGGACAGAAAACACCAGCCCTAGACTCAGTTGACATTGGTGTCAACAGGAGTCAAGCTCCACAGTCTGGATCCAGATTCTAGGATCCTACCAGCTTCCCTTTGTGGAAGCTAGAAGGAAAGCAAAAGAAGGAAAACAGTCACAGGCTGTACATGCATTCCCTGACACAGAGGAAAATCTGCTTCCATATTGATAACTACAGTATTTGACTCATGTGGAACTTTTTCAGTGCAAATATTTCAAGAAACTTACATTCACACAAAGGCTTTCTATGTTTTAGGTGGACACTAAATTGAAAGGTTCTTCTTCCTGGGCTAAGTAAACTAACCAATAGGGAAATGTGAACCATATTCAGAAGGCATATCTGTCCTTGGTCACTGGCCCACTCAGTTTGGGTCATGCCAAGTGAGCGAGTTCCATCTCTGAGCAGGCAGGAGAGACTCACTTGACTCCAGACCAGAAGCATTACTGGCCACAAGTCATTGAGTTTGTCCCCTCAGGAAGCAAGAGACAGCTTGTGGGCCCTTAGCAATCCTTTCAATGTCCCTCTGACTCAGCTAACCTTCTGATTAAGTAGTGGGTATTAATATTTGTGATTCTCAATATTTTTTGCCCTTGAGGTCCACTTAAAAGATTTTATTTATTGTTGAGAGAGGAGAAAGGAGGGAGAAGGAGAGGGAGAGAAATATTGATGTGAGAGAGAAACATTAATTGGTTGCCTCTCCTACACATACCAACCACCTCAGGCATGTGCCCTGACCAGAAATCAAATCAGTGACCTTTTGCTTTGCAGGACGACATTCAACCAACTGAGTCATACCAGTCAGAGTCCATGTGACCCTTTATAAACTTACATATTTTGAACTGAGACAAAAGGAAAGATCTTACCTATTTGTAAGTGACATAGGTTAAATACCTAGTCTTGCTATGAAAATTGTTTGGTCCACTATGTTCTGAGTGATAGAAGAATGAAGAAATGTTGCTAAGCAATACTGCATATCCTCCCCCCAAAACTGCATCATCACCTAGCAACAGGCTGTCTGGTATGACCCTCAGTCTCTTGTGAAGTAGAACCACTACAGGAATGTTGTCCAACAGGCCTGTCTTCCTCTTTTCTAGTCAGTCAGTCATTCTTGCAATAGATGGATTTATTGAGTGCCTATGAGTCCCCTTGCCAAGTAATGGGGATACTTAGATCAAAAGATGAGGCCTTCAGTGAGAGCCCAGCCTGGTTTTAGAGAGAGATGACAGAAACAAGTGATTATACACTAGTGTGGTGGTTGCTAGCATAAGGAACTAAAAAACTGTTGTATCTAAACAGTCAACACCAGAGGTTGTCACTGAGAGGGAACTGGCTTTATTTGGAAAATTAACTTGATAAACATTTGGATCCGGACTGGGCACACGAGAGCACTGATGCTGTTAGAAAAGGAGTCAGGGTGGGAGTTTCTGAAAAGGAGGTGAAGTGGAGGGGCTATGAGAAATCTTAGCTGGAGGACAAGTTTAAAGTGTAATGTGGATTGTAAATTCTTTGCTTTTAGAAGCACTCCTTATGACCCATAAACCTTCAATAAATATTCTGCTGCTCTGAGCAGAAATTAGTTCACTTTTAATATGAAGGGTGCGATCAAAGAGAAAGGGCCTCAATTTTTACTAAGTCAGGACAGAGGTAAAAGAAAAGCCACAAAGCCACAACATATAGAGAAATGATCAAACAGTTTGGCCAAGGTTCCAAATTGGCAAAACTGTGACCTCGAGTATACAACCACCCCCCTACTCCCATCCCACCCCCACACACAAATACACATACACACAAATTCAGAGAAATCTGGGGATAGGCACTATTACCCTCTGATAGAAATCAGAGGGTAACAGGACCTGAGTAAATCCCATCCAGATCTTAAGAGGTGGTGAGACCTTGGCAACTCCAGGCCTTCCTGTAACATGGGTGCAGGGAGGAACTCTGATTCAGCATGGAGAGTCAGGAAAAGGTGCCCAAAGGATGTGACTCCCAAGAGAACTCCTAAAGGAGAAAAACATGGGTAGGTGCTGATGAGGGGCATGAGCAAAAACAAAGGGAGAAAACCTCAGAAAATGGAGAATTTGTCATAAACTGATGAGAACACATTCAGTAAGGAATAGAGCAAAAGTGGAAAACCTCAGGGATGATATCCTCACTTCTGAAAAGACAACTACCTTTTTTTCTCAAGTTTACATCTCATGAGTATGGCCCTGTCTACCTTTAAAAATGTCACTATGTCCAGAGATAAATAGATAAATGATGGATGATAGATAGATAGATGATAGAGAAAGACATAAAAAAACAACCCTTTACTGTCTCTCTAAGTGCGCATCACAGATCCCCATGGAGATTAGCCTCCAATGTGGGCATGCCGAGAGCTCACAGAATTCAGTCACCATGCACAATGAACACACTGCGCTATCTTGCCTTCCTAAGTCAGAGTTTGCAAGGTACTTAACTGTGTTGTTAATATCTTGCTTGCCTCCTTATTTAGGGAGGGTGGGGAAATGTTTCCTTTTCTTTCCATGGAAAGGCTCCAGGCTCCTCCTTCAGCTGGAATTTCCTGAGCCTGTCATGTCATGTCAGCTTTATGGTTTCCACTTGGGTGCAAGTAATCTCAGTGATTAGAACATAACTGGTACTTCCTGCCTGGCAGTGCTGAATAGGTTGAAAATAGTTTGAGAATATTGCACAGTCCAGACTCTGGGCAGTGGGTGTGTTCAATGTGTCTGCACATGCTTGTCTTTAGGAAAGACAATTAAACTGAACTCAGCAAAGGTACTTAGTTAGTCAGTGGAGAGGAAGGGTGGAAGAGAGCATGTCCAGTAGAGTGGTGGAGAATAATGTCGGGAAAGGCTGCCCTTTCAAGGGGGATGGAGATGCTAAAAGAAAGCCTGACTCTCATTTTCACACATGTCTTCCAGGGTTATATGGGTGGAAATAAGAAAGCTGAGAACAAGGCAGTGCTTCCCAGTGGGAGACAAGGGCCAGGAAGGGTGGTATGGTGATATTTGGCTCCAGCCTTTCTAGTTTGATGGAAAAGGACTTCTCTTGAGCATTTCACACACAGAGCAAGACTTTGGTAGATATTACACTGGAGAAAACTTCTTGTACATAAATGTTTGTTGAAGAAATTCACGCATGGATGGCTCAGATAAATACATTCCATGTTCCTCGTTGGCCATTGTGATCTCACTGATCCATACATATGTTTACGTTCCCATAGGAACCAAGCAGTTCATTTCACAATGAAACATCAGCAGCTCTCTTGATTCCTCACAGATCCCAGGGTTTGAAAGTGAGTCTGATCTAGGACTATCAATCCACCTAGTGTCACTTTACTATACTGCTTTCAAACAGATCATACCCTAGGTAAAGAGAGGCCAGGAGAGCAAGCAAGGAGGCCTGGGGTTAACATTGAGCCACTAATTGCCATGGCTCCTTTCTTGGCTCAGGGTCTGACTTCTGACTATTGATACTAGGAACTTGGGAACTCAGTGATATCAGTGCACCAAGGAAGGGACTGTCAATGGGAAGTTAATTCATACTCCCTGGACTTGTAGAAAGCTGCAGGAGTCATGATGATTATCTTATCTAAGGGCCCTGCTCAATCAGTTTATATTTTGTTAAGTTGTACTTCAAATTTGAAGATAACAGACATTATCCAGTATCTGAGGAAATCAGTACCTAAGGGCCCTTAAAATTGTGCTTGAAGTCTAACCAACCAAGAGACGGACCAAAATTTAAAACAAAGGGAGGGAGAACCCCTGGTAAAAATACTGGTAAAGTGAAACGACTCTGCAAAAACAGAGGGAAGCTTGTACTATGGTAGTAGGTATGGGTTTAAGGTAAAAATATAAATCTCCACAGTATAGAGCTGGCAAACTCAGGAGGTTGGTGGAGAGAAGGGAAGAGGAAATATAAGAATGCTAATTTCATTATCCATAACAAGGAGTTATAGATACTACCTACAGTTAGAATATATTTAAAAACAACTGTTATTAATGTTGTTCAGAAACCCTTTAGAAACTAGTATTTTTTAAATGGCAAGGAAAAATTTATCTGAAATTCAGTAATTCCTTACATTCAGACTTTGTTTCTGTTGAATTCAAGTAAAATTTCACTGTTATTGTTTAAAATAAATGTATGTATGCACTAACTGTAAAATAAAAATTGACACAATGAAAAGTTGTCATTGAGACAGCATTAACAGAGTACAGAGGGCCTGAGAAGGTATTTGCAACATAATCATAACAAAGTAATGAGAAAAGAGCAGATAACCCAGGAGACAAATTGAGCAAAAGATTTGAACTGGCATGTCACAAAACAGATACCTCAAATGGACAATAAATACTCTGAAAGGTGCCCAATCTCATTAGCTTTCAGAGAAATGAAAATTAAAACAACTAATCCCCCTCAAAAAATTGTCAATGTCAAGTATAGACAAGGTTGGAGATCCCTGGAATTCTCATACACTGTTTGGAATGGTAAATTGATACTACTACCTTGGAAAAATGTTTGGACTTTCCTGATTAAAATTGAGCATATTCATGCTCCATGACCCAACAGATGTACTCCTATCTAACATATACATGTATATATGTGTGTCAGAAAATTTAAAGGAATTTCTATAGAAGCATTATTTATAATAGTACCAAACTGAAGTAAATCAAATGTCCATGGACAGTTGAAGTCATACATAAATTGAACACAATGTAATACTATACAATAATGAAAAATGAACAAACTATAAATATATGCAATGACATTGAAGAGTCTCACAATTTTGCATCAAAGAAACCAGACACAAAATAATGCCTAATATAGGATTTCTTTTATAAAAGGTTAAAAGAAAAGGCAAAACTGATCTATGATGTTAGAAGTCAGAATAATAATAATATTTGGAAGAAGGAGAGAATAGTGGTTAGAAGGACTCTTTTTTCCTTTCAACTGGAAAAAATTTAATTTTTTGGGCTGAGTAACATTCATTGTATATATATCTACTACCTCCTCTTTATCCATTCATCTATGAATACCTAGCTTGCTTTCATACCTTGGCTATTATAAATAATGCTGCAATAAACATAAAGGTACATATGTCTTTTCAAGTTAGTGCTTTTGTTTTCTTAAGATAAATACCCAGAAGTGGGATTGCTAGATCATATGATAATACTATTTTTAATTTTGTAAGGAGCCACCACACTGTTTTCCACAGTGGCTGCACCAATCTGCATTCCCACCAACAGTGCATGAGGGTTCCCTTTTCTTCACATCCTTGCCAACACTTGCTGTTTGTCGATTTATTGATGATAATCATTCTGACAGGGGTAGGGTGATAATCTTATTGCTTTATTTTGCATTTCTTTGATGATTAGTGATGGCTAGGATCTCTCCATATATCTATTGGCCATGTGTATGCTGTTTTTAAAAATCCTCACCCAAGTACATGTTTTTATTGATTTGAGAGAGAGAGAGAAATGTCCTTGATAGGTTGGTTGCCTCCTATACGTGCCCTGACCAGAGATCCAACCTGCTCCCTAGGTATGTGCCTTGACCGGGGATCAAACCTGCAACATTTTGGTGTATGCAGTTTTGCTCCAACCAGCTGGGCAGCCAGGCCAGAGATGTATGTGTTTTGGGGATAAATGTCTATTCAGGCCCTCTTTCCACTTTTTTTGAAGATTTCATTTATTTATTTATTTTTAGAGAGAGGGGAAGGCAGGAAGAAAGACAGGGAGAGAAGCATCTGTGTGTGGTTGCCTCTCACTCACCCCCAACTGGGGACCTGGCCTGCAACCCAGGCATGTGCTCTGACTTGGAGTCAAACCAGCAACCCTTTGGGTTGCAGGCCAGTGCTCAATCCATTGAGCCCTACCAGCCAGGGCTGGCCTCTTTCTATTTTTTAATTGGATTTTTGTTATATTTAGTATGAGTTCCTTACATATTTTGTAGATTAACCCTGTATTGGATATATTATTAGCAATTATCTTCTCCCATTCAGTAGGTGTCTTTTTGTTTTGTTGATGATTTTCTTTGCAGTGCAAAATCTTTTTAGTTTGATATAGTTTTACTTGTTTATGTTTGCTTTTGTTTCCCCTGCCCAAGGAAAATTCTGAAAAGATGTTGCCAATACTAATGTCAAAGAGTTTACTGCATATGTTTTCTTCTAGGAATTTTAAGTTTCAAGTCTTACAATTGTCTTTCATCCATTGGAGGAGGTTGTATATGATGTAGGAGAGTGGCCCACTTTAATTTTTTTTTGCATATATCTGTTCAGTTTTCCAACACAACTTATTAAAGAAACTATCTTTACCCCATTGTACAT
This sequence comes from Anoura caudifer, assembly GCA_004027475.1. NCBI lineage: Eukaryota > Metazoa > Chordata > Mammalia > Chiroptera > Phyllostomidae > Anoura > Anoura caudifer. The sequence goes on from PVKU01004443.1 coordinate 112,770, forward strand.
ATTTGCCTCCTTTGTTATAGATTAATTGACCATATAAATGAGGATTTATTTCTGAGCTTTCATTATATTCCATTGATCTTTGTGTCTATTTTTGTGCCTGTATCATATTATTTTGATTATTGTACCTTTGTAGTATAATTTGAAATCAGAGGTCATAATACCTCCTATTTTATTATTTTTCAAGATTGCTTTGGCTATTTTGGATCTTTTGTGGTTCCATACGAATTTTAGTATTCTAGCAGGACTCTTATGGGAGAAGCAGGAGTGGAACTTTTGGGACACTGGTAATATTCTATTTCTTGACCTATATAGAGATTGTATAGATGTATTCAGTTTGTGATAATTCATTGCATTTACAGTTTTCATTTGTTTCCTTTTCTGTATGCATGCTATACTTCAAAACAAATTAAAAATTAAAAGTAGAATTGTGGTATCTCATTTTGGTATAATTTAATTTTCATGTACTTATTTAGACATTAATACATCATTGAGAGATTTCTATAAAGATGTTTACTAAATATTCATGAACATTCTAGGTGGTGGGATTTAGGGTGACTTTAAATGTTCTTTGTACTGTTGCTTTAATTTCTATAATGCATGAATCATTTCTACAGGAATATAATCAAAGAATTTGGCTATAAGCAGAGATCTTGTTCAACAGGAAGTATGGGCCCAAACCAAAATGAAGTAGATGAGAAATAAAAGTAATAAAGATAAGGACTGCCCAGCAACAGAACAGTCTACTCTACAAAAGTGTGATGTCCTCACTTTGGAAGTGTCCAAGAAGATGAAGGGTTCTCTTTGAGAAATTCTTCACCCTGTGTACCTTCCATCTCTCAGAGTTAAAATTTGTATCTGAGTCTATGTCTGTGCTTCAGGTTAGTTACTGCCCAGTGACATTTCTGAGGTATCTCAATGGAACAAGAACATTTTTCCCAAAGTCATCTGGAGCAGGAGTTATTTTTGGAAATAATCCCTAGACAAGTCTGGTCTCTTTGCCGACATGTGGATTCTTGTTAGCTTCAACACAGAGGCTATTCCCTTTCATTTGATGTGCTATCAACTTTCCTACCATTTACCTCAAGTTTTCGGCCTAAATTGTAGCAATCCATGAACATGGTACATAGAAATGATTAAAGACATTTGATCAGAGGAGTGACGCATTAATATCTATATTTTAGAAATGGAGCTCTGTGGTAGTATAGATGCTCCATTTAAAAACAGCTAGATTGGAAGCAGGAAAACCATTACCAGCTTTTGAAAGAGTATAAGGGAGAAACAGAAGTCACCTGAACTAGGGCAGTGATCATGGAGATGAAAAAGAGGAAAACTTTGAAACTGCTTTAGTTCAGGTCCTCTGAAAATCAGATGCCAACATGTTTTAGACTTCTTTGTGTGAGATTGGTTGGGAGGAACACTTGTGAAAGATAAAGGTGAGAACCTGGAGGCAAAGCATGTCTGATCTTGTGAAGAAAAAAGGAAGGAACAGTGGGAGGAGAGTCTTGGACTCAACACAAGTCTAAGAAAGTTTCTGCCAGTATGATGGGGAGTACTCAAGCCAAAGTCTCCCTCTGAAGGAATCCCACATCTTGCAGGAATGAGCTGTGCAGGCTCAGTCACAGGTTGGAAGTAGCCCATGGGGAGTGTGGTCTCAGTACAAGCACAGAGATGGGCCCAGGAGGGATCTTCAGCAGTCATGCTCCCCACAGAAGGAGACATGAACTGTGCATTTTTTATGGCCATAATCCAAACTTATTGAAAGAGCCCTGGCCAGTGTGGTTCAGTTGTTGGGTGTCATCCCACAAAGTGAAAGGTCACTGGCTCAATTCCCAGTCAGTGCACATGCTTGGGTTGTGGTTCCATTCTCGCTGTGGGGGTGTATTCAGGAGACAACTGATCAATGTTTTTCTCTCTTTCCCTCTCAAAAACAAACAAACAAACAAACAAACAAACAAAAAACCCCACCTTACTGGAAGTGGGAGAAGTGAAGTTACTCAGAGGTTTATCAGACAAGAGTTTGATTTCCAAAATATATAAAGAACTCACAGGACTCCACTCTAAGAAGACAAGCAACCAATTAAAAAATGGGCAAAGGTCTTGAAGAGACACTTCTCCAAGGAGGACATGCTGAGGGTCCAGAGACATATGAAAAGATGCTCAGTATTGCTATCTATCAGAGAGATGCAAATTAAAACCACAATGAAATACCACCTCACACCACTGAGAATGGCCATCATAAACAAACAAACAACAAGTGTTGGAGAGGTTGTGAAGAAAACGGGACCCTAGTGCACTGTTAGTGGGATTGCAGACTAGTGAAACCACTATGGAAAACAGTATGAAATTTCCTCAAAAAACTAAAAATGGAAATGCCTTTTGACCCAGCAATTCCACTGCCAGGATTACTGCACTTTTTGGACTACAAGACACACTCCCCCCCCACTAAATTTGGGAGGAATAATGGTTGATAATGCTGTTGTTGAGTTCTGTTTACATTTAATTGGTGAAATATTATGTTATTTATGTTATTGAATATTTTACCACATTTTTTTGCTTCAAAATTTTCTTTCCCCTATTTTCCTCCTCTAAAACCTAGGTGTATGTTATGGTCTGAAAAAATATAGTATATCCTAAGAACCCTGAAACACCAATCCAAAAGAACCCATGTACCCCAATGTTCATAGCAGCACAATTTACAATAGCCAAGTGCTGGAAGCAACCTAAGTGCCCATCAGTAAATAAATGGATCAAAAAACTATGGTACATTTAAACAATGGAATTCTATGCTGAAAGAAAGAAGGAGCTCCTACCCTTTGCAACAGCATGGAACTGGAGAGCATTATGCTAAGTGAAATAAGCCAGGCTGTGAAAGACAAATACCACATGATCTCACCTTTAACAGGAACCTAATTGACAAAATGAACAGGCAAGCAAACTATAACCAAAGACACTGAAATTGAGAACAGGCTGACAGTGACCAGAGGGGAGAGGGGAGGGAGTTATAGGGGAAACGGGTGAAGCATTTGCAGGAACTATTATAAAGGATAGATGGACAATAACAAGGTTGGGGTGGAAACAGGGAAGGGAAGTAGAGAGGGTTGGGGTGGTGGGGAGGGGTGGGAGGAGAAGGCGTAAAACTGTACTTGAACAACAATAAAAATGTTTAAAAATTGATAATATAGTATAAATACTGTTGATCTACAAAATATTGTATGTTCTAAGCTCCCCTCTCATTCTCAACACTGGAAAACAGAATTAAAAAATTTCGAAGTTAAAAAGAAAGGTTACTCAGATGTTTATAGGTGAGCATCTGAATGAATAATACTATTAACAGTGAAAGGAATATAGTAGAAGGACCAAGTTTTATTGGTATACTAGGGAGTGTGATGCTGTACAGGTTTAGTTTGAGGTTCCTGTGGGGCAGGGATATATCCTGAAGATAGTTGGAAACCAAGGATGAACGTGGCAGAGACTTATAGCTGCTCCCTAAACCCTGTGTCCCCCACTTTCTGAGCTCACCATGTGTCTGTATTTCCCAACCTTCCTTGCAGTTAAGTGTAGTCATGTGACTGAGTTTTAGACAGTGTAACATAAGCAAAAGCATTTGTCACTTTCATTCCTAGCTGTTAAAACACTCTTCCTGTGTTCCCTCATGTCCCTTTCCCTCCACTAGCAGCTCTGACAGTACAACAATGAAGCTATGTTTAATGAGGCAGAGCCTCCATCAGCCTGGATCCCTGAATGATTTCATGAAACAGTGATTCTGCCCTCCCACCATGGCCTTGAGCAAGAACTTGAGCTTACTTGAGCAAGAACTGCATTTCTGTTGTGTTTAGGCCATTACTTACTTATCATATATCTATTAAAGGAGATTATCCAGCCAAGGCTGAAAATATAGCTGTAGGAGTAAATGAGGGAATCCGAGGAGAGAGTAAAGAATAAGATAAGAAAGCTAAAGACTGGCACTAGACTAATATCTTCCGTACACCCAAGGACCAGATAAATGACAAGGAACCAGGGAACAAAAATGAGATCTTAAACCAGACTGTTAGGAGGAAGTGGTATTATTACCACTCTTTTTCAGAAGAGGAAAACGAAGTTGAAGGATGAGTCTAAACTTATTTGGGCACAGAACTAGAACCAGTACTCTGTTTTTCCAGCCCTCTACAGCTTCCATCAGCCTCCCCAGTTGACAACTCATCTTGTAGTGCTCCCTACCCCCAATGCCTCCTGGCCATGAGGACTGATTGATCCTTCCCTGTAGGATCAGCTCTTCCTGCATTTTGATTTCCCAGGACCAATCCTGACCAGAGACAAAAGCTAAGGTCCTGTTACTCATTCTGTGTCCCTACCTTGTGTGTGCCCCAAATCTCATAAATGGGCTATTATATGGCCCCTGGTTCCCAGGAGCCGTGTCCAGCTAATCCATCTAGAGTATCAGTTCCCACTCAGACTAGAGCCTTGTTGTTCTTCAAGGTAATGAGGACTGGGACCCTGCAGACATGACCCTTCAGGTTTCCTGGTCTTTCTGCTTCCCCTTGCCTTAGAGCCCTTCTACCTATTTGAAGCCCCTGCTGATTCCTTTTCTAAACTGGGGCCCTGCACTTCCATACTTTGCCAGACAAAGCTTTCTTTGCATTCAGTACCTGCTACGGGGGCTGTGCCCCACCCCTCCAGTCAACCTGAATCTCTCACCCATAGCCCCTCCCACTGTCTCATTGTCTCTCTAGCTGCAAGCCCTGAGTAAATCACAGAACAGCTCCCATTAGAAGACAGTGCTCTAACTGATACTCACCAACATTTACTTTACCATGGAGCTAAGATCACTGGGGTGCTGTTATTTGAACTTATTTGATTTTATTTGTTTCCTCCTTGGAATGTCACTGATGTCATTTGTCAACCTCCTAATAGCATTAAAAAGATCCTTTCACTAGGACTCAAGTTTGTTCTGAAAGGATCTTATCACTAGATATCATGCTGATCTGTTTAAATAAGGAGAAAGTTATAATTCTGATTTATGTTTGTTAGGAAAGAAGAAATTTTATTCAGGGAAAAAAATTATAATTAACATATACCATAACTCTGTTTTGAGATAATTTCAAAGTTTTGAAGGTGGAGTAGGGTCTCAACATCAAGCAATTAATGACAAATTCAGTTGATTAATGCCTTTGAAACTTTCACTGAACTCAGATGCCCTTCTAAGAATGGATTTCCCCACTTTATTACAGATACCATTCTTAATAGTTAAATACAACAGAACATGAACCTGTAACTAACAAATATTTATTTCAAGTTGAACTTTACTCTGCACACTTGTATACTTTTCTTTCTTTGGGAACATAGAAAACATAGTAGGGAATGTCCTAGTTCTACTTAACAAACAACGGGCATGTTGAAATGCTGGGATGTCTGTGTGTCCCAATAGAGTATGATCATCAACCATTTAGCAGTTAAGTAATGTCTAGGTTTGGGCCATTCATAAAATCAGGGGACCAAGAGGTTGTTATTAATTTACCTGAAATGACATCATCTTTCAAACTATACCATAGATTTCATTGGCCCCATCCCTGAAATAATTGATCACATCATCTTCATTCTATAGTTAATTTTTACCAATTGTCTGTTTTTCTCCATTGAGGATCAAGTTTTCCTATGAATCTTCCTACTTTTCTAAGTTCTTTTCATCATCTTAACAGAATCATAGTAGATCATGTTTTATCTCTTACCATTCCCTTGAGGCCTAGTCTGCATTCACTAAAGTTTTAGCTGAAATAAAAACTCAGAATATTCACATGACATTAATGCCAAAAGGAAAAATAATTTAATAATTGCTGATTATTATATGAGGTATATTTCAGAAATGATTATATATGATAAGGGCCCAAACAAATGAAGCCAGGATATATTTGAAATTTTATTTTTTAGACAAGGAAAAAGTAAAAGAAAGATAAGACCAGTCAGAAAAAGACAAATGCCTATGATTTCACTCATACGTGGAATCTAATGAACAAAATAAACTAAGAAACAAATAGAAACAGACTGACAGCTGTCAGAGGGGATGGGTTTGGGGGCTTGGTAAAAACAGTAAAGGAATTAAGTAGGGGAGGAAAAAATCCATTGTCCCAGACAACAGCATAGTGATTACAAGAGGGAATGGGGAGTATGGAGAGGAGGAAGAGAGGAAAAGGGTATAAATGGTTACAGAAAGATACCTGACTTTGGTTGGTAAACACACAAAACAATATACAGATGACGTGTAATAGAACTGTATACTTGAAACCTATATAATTTTATTAACCAATGTCACCCCCACAAATTGAGTTAAAAATAAATATTTTTTTAAAAACAAAGAAAAACCAAGCTCATACATACAGAACATAGAATGGTGGATGGCAGATTTGGGGGGTGGGATTTGGGCAAAATAGGTAAAGGAGTCAAAAGATACAATACCTAACATCTCATAGGCTTGTTATAGGAATCCAACACAATAGGTTGGAATGCCATTCGTAGACTCTAGTTTGATGTTTTGTTTTTATCATCACCCGAAGACATTTTTTTCCTTTACTTTTCATAGACAGAGGAAGGGAGAGAGAGATAGAAAGAAACGTTGATGTGAGAGAGAAATATCTGTCTTTTACCTTCTTGTTCACACTTACCCTCCATCTGGGGATCAAACCCATGACCTGGGTATGCACCCTGAAAGGGAATAGAACCCCATGGCTTCTCCATCTACCATATGACACTCCAAGCAACTGAGCCACACCAGCCAGGGACTAGTTTGATCTTTTTAGAAAATTATTTAAAATAAAAGTTTTACTGGGCAGTGGTGAGCAAGCAAGCATAGAGCTATTAGGGAGCAGGAGTGGAAAAATGCTTGATTAAAGAAACGTGTTTTTTCAGGTGCTTCTGGCACCAACTCTGACAGTGAAGTTGACAAAAATGTTAAAGAGGAAAAAGAAAGTTACTCCAGAAAAACCTGTAGAGAAGCAACCCTATCATCTTCTAAGCAGAGCAGTAGCAACACAGATGATAACCTGTTTCAGGCTGGGAAAATGAGGAATGTCAGCATTCAGGGCTCTAAAGGAAAATTCCTCATTGATATTAGGGAATATTGGATGGACCTGGAGGGTGAAATGAAACCAGGAAGAAAAGGTATTTCTTTAAATCTCAAGCAATGGAGCCAGCTGAAAGAACAGATTTCTGACTTTGATGATGCAGTAAGAAAACTGTAAAATCAGAGCCATATAAAACTTGTACTACTCTAGTTGTCTTAATGTCTTTTTACATTGGCTTTTTTGTTTTCTAAATATTGTTTTCCAAGCTATTGTATATTTGGATTGCAGAACAATTTGTAAGAATACATTTTAATATGCATTATTAAAAATTTCTGAGCAAAGCTGATTGTCAACTTCTTAAGAAGGATTACTTTGTGCCCACCACCTACTGTAAAATAAAACCAAGCAATACTATCTTAACTCTTGTAACCTTTAATCAGAAAAGTTGGTACTGTTTAAGGCCAAAAATTAACAGTTTATAGACCTTTTCATTTCAAAACGGCTTTTACATTCAAAAGGACTTGTTTTGTACTGAATTTATAAACTTTTGATTTGTGAAATTTATACTTGATCTATTTCTTCTAAACAATGTCTAGACTTTAATTTTCCACCCCAATGATATTTCACTTTACCCTTTTTATCCTTACTTAATTTTCCTATAATAAGTTATGTTTTTTTATTTCACTTTTTGTTTTTTTTCTTGAATATATTATGATAATCTGGAAAGTCAGTGAGACTGTCACAATGTTAGTTATCTCAGTAAGGTACTTGTAATTAAAATATTACATGAAAAATATAATAACTAATTCTACTGTATCAAATATTAGAAGATATAGTGTGATAAAACATGGCTTATTTGAAAACTCTGAACAAGTAAGTTCATTACCTGCAGTGTTCTGTATAGTAGTTATTGCTTGGTCTGCAGAGAATAATGACTTAGATGTCTGATTTGCTTGCACTTTTTTAAAACATGTTCACCATAGTGCTGGTTGGTGGAACAGTGGGTTGGGTGCTATTTTGCAAGGCGAAGGTCCCTGGTTCAATTCCCATCAGGGTGCACACCTGAGTTGTGGGCCAGGTCCCCATTTGGGGGCACGTGAGAGGCAACAACTCCATATTTCTGATACACATCAATGTTTCTCTCCCTCTCTTCCTCCCTCCCTTTCCCTCTATCTAAAAATAAATAAATAAAATCTTTAAAAAAAACACTAAACATGTTCACCATAGGATGATGTATACAAAGATATTGTTAAATTAGACTAGGATTTTATAAAATTTATTAAAGCTTAAAAATGTTTTATTAAGGTATAATTGACACATAACATTTACTTTCAGGCATACAACATAATAATTCAATATTTGTATACATTGTGAAATTTTCACCACAATTAGTCTAGTTAGCATTAGCATTCATCACCACAGATAGTAATAAAAATTTTTTCTTGTGATAAGGACTTTTAAAACTTTCTCTTAGTAATTTTCAAATATACAATACAATATTGTTTTATTAGTCGCCATGCTGTACATTACACCCCTATGATTTACATATTTTATAACTGGAAGCTTTGCCTGTACAAAAGGAGAAGGAACTAAGTTTTTTATTACATGGTGTAAGCAGTGGTGGTAGAGGGCTCCTATTACTCTTAAAAGTGATTTAAGAGACATATTAACCAATTGAAATGCATGAACCTAATTTGAATTCTAAGTTTGAAAAACAAACTATTAAGAAATATAAGAAGATTGAGGAAATTTGAATGCTCTGAATAGTTGATAATAATAAGGATTTATTGCCAATATTTTAGGCATGATCATGATATTGTGATTGTGTGTTCATGTGTGTGTGCACATGTGCACACACTTTTTAGAGACACAAACATTTTTTAATCTTGAGATTCATTAAGAATTTAAAAATTTATATGTTTTACAGAAGACTAGAAATCCTACCAAGTAATGACCTCTTTCTGCCATTTCCAACTTAAATACAACCATATACCTCATCGCACACACACCTTGATAACATGGAACGTGGCAGCATACAGTGAGTGCTCTTTATTTTTACTACTTTTAGAAAGCTGGCATTTAAATTTCAAAATTTGCATTACAAAATCACTAGCATCCATTTTAAGCATTTCAACAATGCTTGTGAAGTCCACTTTTCATGATGTCTGGCATTTGCTTCAAAATAACATGACATGGAGGAAAGTGGGTAAGAAAATAGATTAAAGATTTGACCAAATGTCAATAACTGTGAAACCAGCTTTGTAAGCACATTGGTGTCCATATACATTTTTCTATATTTTTGACCTTTTCTAAAATGAAAAGTTAACATCAAAAACAACTAAAAACTAACCATTTTCTACAAGATCATTTATTTTGTCCTTTGAAAAAAAATTCCTATTTTCTACCTTATCTTCTACTTCTTTCTATGCAGTAAACACTGTTTGTTCCAGCCCAAGTAGATTATTCTTTGTCTCCCAATATGAGATGCAAATTCCAGACTTTGAGTACATGCATTACATTGTTCTGTTGCTGGAACCAATCCATTATCACTGTCAAGGTATGATTCCTAAATTTGGCTCCTTTAAAGCTTCCCTTTCTACGATACCACTCCTTCTCTTCTCTGACCATCAATTACCCATTAGTATGTGTAGCCTGCCTTCAACACTGATATTGTTAGTTACCTTTCAGTGTGCATGTGACTTTCCTCCCTATCTAGGTTATAAGTCCCTAGCCAAAAACCTTGTCTTGTATTTTTTGGTACACACAGATTTACCATTACGGTCCATAGTCAGTGGTTAATAAGTGTAGTTTAGTTAAGTGGCAGTAATCACTTAGATATTAGAGGTAGAGCTTTGAAAGGAAAAAGATCATGATCTGAAAGCAAAGTTAAGAAAAAGAAAAGCTACACTGAGGTAATTTGCCAAGAAGAGAGAAAAGTTACTGGGTGACAGTCTTCTGAATACTTTGTAGTTAGTGTGGAAGGATTTTTGTCTCATGACCTTATTAGCCATTAATAGATTTCTCCCTGGATTCTAAGTGAACTGTCATTTTGTGTACATGCAAAGGACTTTTGCTGTGTGCTTACAGCATTAACATGTCTGGCTACCTCAAATGTTCAGCTTGCAGAACATACCATCTGGCTGAAATACCCAGAACCACTCACTAAAGTAGCCGTTACTCAGTTCCATTATAAACTCTAATTACTTTTAAAAATACATGTTAAATAGTCAAAGGAAAATAAAGATTATTTGAGAAATGGAAAGCCTATCTTTGCCTTACATGATTGGCTAGGTTATTGTCCTTCTTTTCCCCCAATCAATATGCTCTTTAAAAAATGTGGTCAATACAGATAACATAGAATTTACTGTTTTAATCCTTTTTAGGTGAAGAGTTCAGTGGCATTAACTATGTTCATTGTTAGGCAACCATCACTACCATCATCTCCAGAATGTTTTCATCTTGCAAAACTGAAACTCTATGTTCAATAAAAACTAACTCCCTATTCCCTACTCAATAATTTCCTGATATCTATCATTTACTTTCTGTTTCTGAATTTGACTTTTCTAAATATTTCATATAAGTAGAGTCATATAGTATTTGTCCTTTTGTATTTGGCTTATTTCATTTAGCATAATGTCTTGAAGATTAGGCCATGTTGTGGTATAAATCAGAATTTCATTCCTTTTTAGGATGAATAATATTCTATTGTATAAATATACCACATCTTCTTTATCCATCTATCAGTGTCATTTGGGTTCTTACAACCTTCTAATAATTGTGAATAATACTGCTATAAACATTGGTGTACAAATATCTGTTCAAGTTCTTACTTTCAATTCTTTTGGGTATATACCCAGGCCACCCATTATTGGAAGCCATTATTTGCAGTTATATTTCTTAGGTATCCTGAATATTTCCTGTCTCACTTGACTTATCTTTTAAAGTAATTCTGGAGACTTCCGGCCAAGATGGAGGTGTAGGCGGACACACTGTGCCTCCTCTCACAACCAAGATTAAGGACAACAAAAATATAGATCCAAAAAAAAAAAAAAAAAAAACCCCACCTAGAACAGGTAGAGGATTGAATTGTACGGAAGTCTGACAATGATTCACCCAGACCGGTAAGAGGGGCAGAGTCAGCAGCTGGCAGAGAGTGGTCGCAGCAGGAAGAAGCGGTAGCTGGTGGTCCTGGGCACATAGGCAGCAGTTACCGGGTACAGGGAGGCAACAAGCAGACCAAGCGAGGTGCACAAGGTGGCTGACCATGGTCATACATTCACATGCAGATAAACCAGGCGAAAATGGGCGGCAAAACAGACTGTGCAGCGCAGGGCCCCAGCGCCAGGAATAAAGCCTAAAAAGCACTGATTGAGAACACTTGTGAGAGTTGGGGTGCCTGGAAGGAATCCCGGCCTCGCCAGTTCATTGGAGAGACCCACAGGGTCCTAGAATGTGCATGAGCCTGCCCACACGGAAATCAGCCCCAAAGGGGTCCAATTTGCTTGGGGAAAGCAGTGGAGGGGACTGGAGTCCATGAGACAGCAGAACAAGTGCCATTGTTCCCTCCTGGGCCCTGCCCCAACATTCAGCATCACTACCCAGAGACTGGGTTGCCCCGCCCTGGTGAACACCTAAGGCTCTACCCCTCAATGCAACAGCTGTGACTAGACCAAACAAACAAACAAACAAACAAACAAAAAACAAGGATGGCTCAAGTGGGAGAACAGATAGGGGCCCTAGAGCTAATTTAGCTAAGCAACCAAGAGGTAGTCATCCTATCAGATGCACAGCTCAAAGCTCTGGTAGCTAACCTAACAGACGCACAGTTCAAAGCATTGGTGATTAGGAAGCTCACAGAATTGGTTGATTTTGGTCACAAATTAGATGAACAAATGGAGGCTATAATAAGTGAAATGAAGAAAAATGCACAGGGAACCAATAGAGATGGGAGGAAAACTGGGACTCAAATCAATGGAGTGGACCAGAAGGAAGAAAGAAACAACCAAACAGAAATGAATGAAGAAACAAGAATTCAAAACAATGAGGAGAGGCTTAGGAACCTCCAGGACATCTTTAAACATTCCAATATCTGAATTATAGAGGTACCAGAAGGGGAAAAAGAGCAACAAGTGGAAAACTTATTTGAACAAATAATGAAGGAGAACTTCCCCAGTCTTGCAAAGGAAATAGACTTCCAGGAAGTCCAGGAAGCTCAGAGAGTCCCAAAGAAGGTGGACCCAAGGAGGAACACACCAAGGCATGTCATAATTATATCAGCCAAGATTAAAATAAAGGAGAGAATTCTAGAAGCAGCAAGGGATAAGGGGACAGTCACTTACAAAGGAGTTCCCATCAGACTGTCAGCTGATTTCTCAAAAGAGATCTTATAGGCAAGAAGGGGCTGGAAAGAAGTATTTGAAATCTTGAAAGGCAAGAAGCTACATCCAAGATTGCTCTATCCAGCAAAGCTGTCATTTAGAATGGAAGGGAAGATAAAGTGCTTCTCAGATAAGGTAAATTTCAAGAAGTTCATCATCACCAAGCCCTTATTATATGAAATGTTAAAGGGACTTATCTAAAGAAAAGAAGATAAAAATATGACAGTAAAAAGACAACAAGCTCAGTTAAGGTAAAGATTGACCTTCGTCAAGGAAGATACTATCCTAGGTCCTGACTACCCACCATGCCTTGCTTTCAGTTAGGAAGTTTTAACTTCAGACCATTCCATGTGGTTACTTGAGGTGTCTGAGTTTGTAAAGCTTCCATGCGGGCCTCACCTGAGCTTGCAGTTTTGGTATGTTGCCCCTTTTCCATCCACAAAAGCATCCTTGCCATCTTCCCCACCCTTAGCTCTTATTGCTGCTATTGAGAGATTAGCTCTCAGCCTAATTATTCATATTCTGGACATAATCTGTCTTTTGTCTGTGGCTAATTTTAACATCTTCTCTTTGTATCTGATGTTCTTCAGTTCAAGAATGATATATCTAAATGCCTATTTCTATTCATTTATTCTGTGATTTGTTGGACTTCCTGATCAATGATTGGCATTTTTCATCATTTGGGGGAAATTTCCAGCCATTATTTCTTTGAATATTGCTTCTTCCACTTTCTTCCTATTTTCTCCTATTAGAATCCCAGATGCATGTGTGTTTGATCTCATTCTATTTTTTATGTGTCTTAACTGCCTTTTTACATTAAAAATAAATCTATCTGAGCTACATTCTAGATAATTTATTCAAATGAATCTTCCAATCAGTCTTTTCTCCTCATCTGAGATGTGCAATCTGGCATAAGGCTGACCATTAAGTTTGTTTGATTATTGTTTTAAGTTTTAATTATTATACATTTGTTTTTTGAGAATTTTGTTTGTTTTTCAAATCAGCTTATTTAACTTATAGTATCTTGTTACTTGTTCACATTTTTGTGCTGAGTGTTCAGAAGGAAATATGAGAAAATCTATGCCCTAGAAAAGTTAACCATGTGATACAGAAAATAGGCAGGGAGAAAATTAAAGTGCAATAACATAGGGGAGATGCAATGGAGAACACACAACAGGAAATGTAGCCAACTCAGCAAAGGCTTCCTGAAGAAAATGATAGCTATTTATTGCAATTGAAATCACCAGTTAATCCATATTTCTCTTACATAATAGCATTTATGATACCAGCTTTTGCACAAAATAGATTTTTAAAAGAAATATGCTACATGATAAAACTAATGTCCATTGACTTTTTGAAAATCAACCAGTCTGTGACAATCTTTGAATCTAGCAATCCTTATTTTGAGTCCTTCATGAAATTTCTGTGCTAGATATTGTGGAAGAAAAGGGGCCACATGCAAAAGCTGACAAGCTCAAGGGAGGCCTACATGGCAGCCTTACAAACTCAGAGACCTAAAGTAACCACGTAGGATAGTCTGAAATTAAAACTTTCTAACTAAAAGCAGTTCCTGGTGGGTAGTCATGTCCTAAGCTGGTATTTTTCCCTAATGAAGGTCAGTTTTTACCTTAACTAAACCTGTTGTCTTTTTGCAACTCTGATAGCACATCTTTGGGTTGTCAGATTTCCTTTTTCTTGCACCCCTCAAAGCACAGGCACTGGACCAAGGCAAGACCACAAATCCCCTCACTGTTATTGTCATCACATAAATTGTTGACTCTTGTCTATTCCCTACCCACCTGTGTAAAAGTATCTATCATTTTACTTTTTATCCAGTCCCAGAAGAGCCCCCACCCAGTTTTACTTTCTCCTGCCTCCCTAATCTATCACCAATGAATTTCATGTAACCCATTTACACCTCCCCTTTTGATTCTAACATATTAAATAAGGTGTAAATCTGCCATTCTCTGTAGCCTTATCTCAACTCATTGAGGTTTTGCTTCCCGGGAACTGTCATCAGTTTGGCTCAAATAAACTCATAAAAATTCTTACATGTTTGGAAGTTTCTTATGTTGATATTATCATACATTTGCTGCAAGATTCATTCTCTACCTGGGAGACAAATCATCTGGGTTTCCTTTTTAATCTTGCTGTCAGTTCCATCTGACTGTAGAGAGGTAATGGAGGAGAGAGAGGGTGGCATTGCTCTTCACATTTGGCTGTGGTTCCACAGTGGATGTATCCTTCTCGGATGCCAGGTCTTATCACAGCCACTACTGCACAGCTTTCTATTGATAGGTCCTGGCAACACCTCAGACTTCAGGGCAGTAACAGTTTCTTGAAGGCCTCAGTCTTTCTGATGGTTCCCTTAGTCCTATCTAGTCTTCCTATAATTGTTTCTTTATCCAAAATTCTTTTTTAAAAAATGACAGCCAAATGTGCCTTCTATTTCCAGTCAAGCCCCTGCCTAACACAGTTCTGCAAAACCATTTTCCATAGAGCATATGCAAAATAAGAAGTGAGTAACAACATTTATGGTAATGTATAAGATTTTGGAGCCAAAAGGAATTTGAAGAGAAAGAAATGTAAAATAATAATTGTGTATTTTATCCTGGATATCAAATATTGAACAGATAATATATTCTGTTTCCACCCAAACTGGTCTGACTCCAGCTGAGCGCACTGTGATTCAATTCACTGGCCACCTGGAGTTAGCACAGGCCCAAAGGTTGAGGGCAGAGTGCTCCACAGACTGTCCTCAGAAGGAAATGGCTATACTTTGCATATGGTTTTATTGTTAAGGATACACATAAGTAACATCTGAGAGGATCCTGTTAACCTAAAAATAAATAGCCAAAAAATGAGAGTCAACACTGTTTATTTGAAATGAAAAAAAAAAGAAGAAAAAGAAAAAAGAAAGAACAAGAAGGGAAAAGCTATTCTAGAAGCACTGATTCAGGCAGAAATCCAAATAGTGTTATGATTAGGAGGGAGAAGATAAAGAGTATTTATGAGAAAAGGAAGGGAAGGGAAAGGAATTACAAAAACAGAAGAGATTTCTATAGGTTCTTCTCAGGCAAGGGAAAGAAAAGAAAAAACATAAACAAATGGGGCTAAATCAAACTAAAAAGGTTTTGTACAGCACAAGAAACCATCAACAAAATGACAAGATAACCCACTGAATGGGAGAACACATTTACCAATGATACATCTGATAAGGGGTTAATATCCAAGATGTATAAAAACTGAGACAACTCAATATCAGAAAAACAAATGACCCAATTAAAAAGTAGACAGAATGCCCTAGCCAGGTGGTTCAGTTTGCTAGAGTATTGTCCTGTACACCAAAAGTTTTCAGGTTCAATTCCTGGTCAGGGCACATACCTAGGTTGCAGGTTTGATCCCTGGCTGGGGCGCATATAGGAGGCAATTGATTAACATTCCTCTCTCTCTCTCCCCCCACCCCTCTTCCTCTCTCTAAAATCAATAAACATATCCTCAGATGAGGCTTAATAAAAAAAAAAAAAGGTGGGCAGAAGACCTAAATCAACACTTATCCAAGGAAGACATACAAGTGGCCAATAGACATATTGAAAGAAGCTCTACATCACTAATTATCAGAGAAATGCAAATTAAAACCATAATGAGATATCACCTCAGATCTGTCAGAATTGCTATCATCAGTAAATCAACAAACAAGTACTGACAAGGATATGGAGAAAAGGGAACCCTCATGCACTTTTTTGGGGAATGCAGATTGGTGCAGCCACTGTGGAAAACAGTGTGAATATTCTTAAAAAACTAAAAATGGAATTGTCTTAATCCCAGCAATTCCACTTCTGGGAATATATCTGAAGAAATCCAAAACCCTAATTTGAAAGAATATATGCACTCCTATGCATATGGTAGCATTATTTGCAATAGCCAAGATTTGGAAGAGACTCAAATGCCTATTAGCAGATGAGTGGATTAAAAAGCTGTGGTACTTTTACACAATGGAATACCACTCAGTCATAAAAAACAGCAGGAAATCTTACCTTTTGTGACAGCATGGATGGACCTAGAGGTTATTAGAAATGTGCAAGAAATAGAGGCAGGAAGAACTGAGTGATCTTTTCCAAGTGCCTTTATTTGATGTTGCACTGAGAGGCAGGCTGAGTTGAGCTGACTTCAGCACCAGGGGAAAGCAGGAGTGGGGTTTTTAAAAGAAAAAGTGCAGCATTTGTGAGGGGACAAAGGAGAGGCTAGTCTCTTGTTCTTCCAGGTGGTGCCTCAGGGTTCCAGGATCTGAGTGGGGACAATGGGTTAGGTAAAGGGCCAGGCTGTTCCCAGGTACAGGAGGGTCAGTCTGGCCACCAGCTATTGTGGCTAGCACCAGGTGTCCATTGGGCATGGTGGGAGAGAGTTTCAATTAAGCCGAGTGCTGTCAAGTGAGTTTGAACAACTGAATCATAGGCAGTCCAGAGGTTTGGAAACTGGTCTGACTGGGTCATTAATAGTCTGGTGGGTTGGGGGATCTGGACTGGCCCTTTCAGAGGGTATTGTGCTAAGTGTAATAAGCCAGTCGGAGAAAAAGACCAATACCATGTGACTTTACTTACATGTGGAATCTAATGAACAAAATAAACTAACAAAATAGAAACAGACTTTTAGATACAGAGTAGAGACTGACAGTTGTCAGGGGAGAAGGGTTTTAGGGCTTGAAAAAGATGAAGGGATTAAGCAGTATACATTGGTTGGTAGTTTCAGAATAGACACAGAGGTGCAGGTTGCAGTCAGTAATGCTAAGATTACACAGATGGGACCAGGTGGTTGCTGGGGCAGCAAAGGGGACTATTCATAGAGTGCATGGTTTTCTGGTCACTTTGCTTCTGAAACTGGGGCAGAATGGCATTGAATGCACACTGCAGTTGAAAAAATAAAGCTCCAAAGTGATGCAGATGTTGGTACAAAGGCCACCTTCTGTGTAGGGTGTGTATCATGAAGTTAAGTTGGGTAAAAGGATATTTTCAACTTCATTACATTTTTAAAATTATTCCAACTTACACTTTTTTTGCATATGAGAGTCCCCTTTGTTTCCATTTTTACCAACATTTGGTATTATTAAAGTTTTTTAGATGATTATACAGTTATTTTTTCCATAGCCGAATGTATGATATTAAGTTAAACAGAGTTTCTGATTTTGAATCATCATCCTTCCATTGATGGGGAAAGAACTTCACTTGAATTTGCTGATTTTGATATGCATTATTAAAGTTAATAAGTGAGATCAGTCTATAATTTTCCTTTCTTGCACTTTACCAGTCTGATTTTGGTGTCAAGATTACATTCAACTTATAAAGTGAAAGTTCCTTTTTATACTCTCTGAAGTAGTATATGACAGGAGGTATCTGTGGTGTGTTTTATTTGAAAGAGTATACACTTGAGAATAGATGACTTTTAATTAATAATGGAATTTCTGTAGTGGTTATTTGGTTTTTAAAGATTTTTCTATTTCAAGTCTTTTTTCCTAAACCATTATCTATTTAATATTAGTTTAAAATTATTAGTATAAGTTGCTGTATTGCTTTTGTATTTTTTACCTCAAATTTTAAGTTTACTGTATTATTTATTTTTGGTTTGTTTTGAGTGATCAACTTACATATTTTCAATCTTTTTAAAAATGAATTTAAGGTGATTAATTTGGCTCAAATATCAATTTAGATGCATCATACAACTTGATACAGTGTGGATACTACTTTCAATGTAATTCACTTCTAGATCCAGTATGTTGCCTCTTTGTCAGCTTAGGTGTCCATCAGTAGATGAGTAGATAAAACAACTTTGGGACATTTACACAATGGAATACTACTGACAGTAAAAAAGAAGAAAGTTTACCCTTTGTGACAGCATGGATGGACCTGGAGAACATTATGCTAAGTGAAATAAGCCAGTCAGAGAAAGACAAATACCATATAATTTCACTCATATGTGGACTCTAATGAACAAACTGAACTAACAAGCAAAATAGAGACAGATTCATAGATAGGGAGCAGGATGACAGCCAAAGGGTTGGTTAGGGGGAATGATTGAGCAAAAAGGAAGGAGGACTCATGGACATGGACAACACTGAGGTGATTGAGGGGAGGAGGGTGTATAAGGGGACTAAGTGGTAATGGGAAAAAATAAAATTAAAAAATTAAGAAAACATGTGATTTAAAATTAGCATTTTAGAAACACAATTTTAGAGTTCCATAAAAAGTGTGTTTTAGAAAATACAATTATCATTGATCTAATTTAATTACCTATGGTAAGTGAATTCATTTGTATAATCTTGGTTTTCAAAAATTGGTTGACACTTCCACAGTGACATGTAAATAGTTAATGTTTATAAAATTTTCTATGTATACTGGAAAAGATACACATTCACAGTTAGGCACAAGGTTCATTTACAAACATATTGATTAAATAGTTTACTCAGTTATCCAGATAGTCTGTGTCATTTCCAGTATTTGGAATGCATGATCTACCAGTTTCTAAAAGGTGTTATAATGTTCTGTTCTCATTAATTTTTTATTAAAATCTGAAAGCATTTAATTTTACCCTGTGGGAGCTCTGGGTAGATACTAATGATTTTGGGAGAGAAACAGCCTGATATGCTGAGAGAAAAAGAAAACAAAGTTTGACACTGGGCTGATGCAGACTCTGACCAGCGGTGTCCACAGTGTTGTGGATGCAATGAACAAATTCACACAGGCTGCAGAAGTCCTGTGGAGAAAACTGATGGCATGGCCACTCCCTGAGTGAAAGAGTGCCCTGACCTTTGCCTGGACAGGCTTTTATTGCTTTCTGGGAGCATTGCATCAAAGAAAATTCTCATTCATTATGTTCACGTTTGCTTTAGGTGATTACTTTTTACAGATAACAAAGAAAAGGATGTTACTGATTACTTCTTACAGATAACAAAGAAAAGGATGTTGCAAATGCAAGGGAAAAAGTGGTTGAACTAGTTACACTCCGTCCTTGGGAGGTTTGGTGCAGACTTTAGAAAGTTACGTCAAAGACATGCAGTAAATATTTGCTGCCTTAACTCAAGGTGAGGGAGTTTTAGCAAAAGCAAGCCTCAAAGCAGCCTAGGTAAAATGCAGGCGTGGCTCCCCATGAGGAAGCTGATCTGCCGGCCTGGCTCCTGTGTGCCGCCTCATGCCTGTTGGTTTTCTGAACCAGGGCTGGGCTACATTCATGATTGCCATGCAGACAAGTACCCTATACTGGACTTCTATTTCTTTTTTTTTTTTTTTTTGAAAAACAATTTTTTAAAGATTTATTTATTTTTGGAGAAAGGGGTAGGGAGGGAGAAATAAAGGGAAAGAAACATCCATGTGTGAGAGAAACATTTGTATGAGAGAGAAAAATCAATCAGTTGCCTCTCAAATGCACCCCCAACTGGGGTCTGAACCTGCAATCCAGGCATGTACCCTGACAGGGAATCGAACTGGAGACCTGTTGCTTCATGGGACTATACCCAACCAACTGAGCCACACTGGCCAGGTCAACACTAGACTTCTTTAATTAAACATGCTATGTGTTTACAATATTTTAAACCATCCACATGATATATCTTTTGAATGTCAAAGCATCTATGTGTGATGGGCTGTGCAGGATATACCTATTGGCTTTAATTTATACATGAACTATTGAAACTAAAAAACACAGTGTGCCTAACTTTAAATGGCATGTAAATGTCAGATGAATTTTCCAGTGATGAACAGACAGTGGTCACTTTCAAGGAGAAAAGAAGTCAGTTTTATCTAAGTAAATCTTTTTAATACTATAATCAGAACTGATTGGGGATCAGATCAACATGAATTGATGAAACTTCTGAGTTATAAGATGGTACAAGTGTAATTAATTTCTGTTTAGTAAATACAAACTAGGTTGACAAATTTTGCTTCATTATAGGTTCCAGAGTTAATGAATACTGAGTGATCTGCAGCTAGGTTTCTGGAACATGAGAATAAACAGCTATATCACAGAATAGTCTACTTAAAATGACCTCCAAGTTTATCTACCCAATTTTACACTCAGTTCAGGAATTCTCTCTTCACTATTCCACTATAATGGTAATATTAGCCAGGAATGAAAGGCAGGTTGTGCTGGTTTAAAGTCCTCACCCTTAAAAACTCCTTTATTCTGTTCATTTGCTTACACAAATCTCTCTTCATAATTAGTTAATATTAATGTAACCCAAATATGAATAAATAGATTTTTTGTGTAACCAAGAGGCAGTGAGAGATGTGGAAGATACAGGGAGAATCTGCAGCAATCATCATAATAATCACACACATCTAGACAATACTCATTACCTCCCCACAAGGAAGGAAAAGAAGAGCAGACCTCCAGAAACTCCCCAGACAGCTCACAGATTACTTTAAATGGAAACCTGAAGAAACAGTCTAAGAGGCTGAAATAATGTTTATGAAATGAGCAAGATTGGTTGAAAGTGTATATCATGTTCCACAAAGTTGCTCAGAATAATAAAAGCAATTGATTGTGAGAGATCAATTTTTCTTAAAATATAATATAAATCACGTTGCCATCCTGCTCCAAAAACCCACCAGAGTATGGATAAGCTTCATAGCCTAGCATTCAAAACATTCTAAGAGATGGTCCCTACATGCTCTCATAGGCTTGTCTATCACTAACCATCTTTGGAGCATCCCCAGCATGGAGGTTACCTCAAAACAGTTTTGTATGATGGGCTGGACTGTGGCGTTTATTTTTGTCTTATTCGCAGACCACCATCCATGGTCCCATGGCCTCCTTTGAACATTTTTTGACTATGCAACTGTCACAAGTGGGCACAGGTAAGCAGGTTCTTGGTGATCAGGACAAAGAATTGAACCGAACATACAGAGTTTACAGCAGAGAACATGGGAGCAGGCCAACTCCAAGCAGAGACTGACCTCACAGGCTGGAGGGATTCTATTCTTATAGGGCAGATCCCTCCTGGCTAGTTTTGGCAGGCTTTTATTGTACATGTACAAGTAGTTGTATTACTTTAAAGCTACTACGCATGTGGTCTCCCATGATTTTCCTTTGATTGGCCACCAGGGAAGGGGGCCACAATGTTACCAAATGGACCCCCCCTTCTCCTGGGGTCCCCCTGTACTAGGTTCACCTTGCCACTACCAGGGAATTATAGCTTTCAATGTCAAAGACTGGTGAAAAGGAAAGGAATTATTTATTCAGAGGTTATTTAGACTTAGAGTAATGACTTCATATCTTCATTAAAATCCCAGAATCCCTTATAATACCCATAAACACACACAGTCCTTCCTTCCCTTCTTTGCCTGGCCTGGGGTATCATATCTCAGGAAAAGTAATAGAGGTCCAAGGCTCAGGTAACCCCTGGTTCCTCCTAGTAATCCGTGCTCGGCTGGCAGGCCTCCCTCGGTTCCCAACACCATTAGCTGTGTCACCAGGACTTCCAGTTCTTAATCCAAAACCACATGGCACCTTCTCATGACCCACCATCAAGAGTCCTTGAACCCCTTTCCTTCCTGCAGCATCTCTCCTGCATTCTTCCAAACTACTAAGAGAGAGCTCAGAATCATTGCTGCATCTTGCTTTCCAGCTTCCTATGCTGCGTGGCAAAGGGAGACCCAAAGCAGCATGGTTCTTCTTGTCATGGCTGCCATGCCTGGGTGTAAATCCCAGCGAAAATCTTCCTCTGCAGCCCCATTTCTGACTCCTCCTACAATCAGTTACACCTGCCAGCACTCCCGTTTTCTTCCAGCTTCTCTGGGCTGCACCCAGAAGTGCAGCCCAGAAAGTCTGGGCAGGCATGGCCCTGTGGCGTGGAGCAAGTCATCTCCAAGCTCTTATACGGGCTCTGTAACCAGGGGGAGTTGCCTCCCAGTTACATCCTGGGTAAAAGTCACTCCCATCTCCCTGGCTCAAAGCATGGCCATAGCTATTTAACATATCCATGAAACTGGTCAAAAGTTAGATATGTTAAATCACCGTTCTAGAGGTTATCTGCAAAACTGTTGCTATGCAGAACAACTCTCAAAGGCCCTGCTCCATGTGTCCCATCCCCCAGTTCAGAATTGTGGGTGTGAGGACATCTCATATTTTTAATATTTCCTGGACACTCTGAGTTCTGGACCCCATTACAAATCCTTCTTTGGGTCCCCCGCTGGTTGCACTGTCTTACACATCTGTCTCAACCATCAGTGCTTGTTTGCCATTTTTGTTTGGTCTCTTATACGGAGACTATGAATTTTCTACACCATTTCTACAAAACTAGGTAGTAGCCTTGTAAGCTCACTGTCAGTTGACCCTACCTAATGGTCCCAGAGAAGTGGTATAGGCTAGTGTTTACCACAAACCTTAGAGCCAAGCTGCCATAGTTCAAGGTCAGGCCCTGTCAACGAGCTTTGTGAATTTGGTCAAATAACCAGTTTCTACATTTCATTTCCCCACCAATAAAGTGGAGATACCAGAATTAAACAGGGAGGGGAGTTGGGAGAATTAAACAGCTTACCTTTTACAAAGTGCTTTAAATCTTAACGGGTATATATGGTAAGCTTCTTGGAAGTAATAACTGTTTTCAAACAGCCAAAGAAAACCATCAGCGAGGTTTAGAACATCCTTAGAGCAGATTCATCATGCAGCCTTAGCACTGAACTGCTGACAACCAAATAATTGCCTTTTGACGCAGACTTGTTGTCACCCCCAAATTCATATGTTGAAATCTAATCCTCAATGTGATGGTGTTAGGAGGTAGGGCCTTTGGAGGTGTTTAGGTTATGAGGGTGGAGAGAGCCCTCATGAATGGGATTAGTATCTTTATAAAAGAGACCCCAGAGAGCTCCTTTGCTCCTTCTGCCAGGTGAGGACACAGCAAATGGACAATGTCTGTGAACTAGGATGCAAGCTTTCATGAGACATTGATTCTGCCAGGTTTTTGATCTTGGACTTCCCAGCCTCTATTAACTGTATGATTATGAGTCACCCAGTTTATGGCATTCTGTTATAGCAGCCCAAATGGACTGTAATTTTTTAAAGGATTTTATTTATTGATTTTTAGAGAGAGAAGAAGGGAAGGAGAGAGGGACAGAAACATTGATGTGAGAGAGAAACATCGATTGGTTGCCTCTCACACACACCCTGACCAGGGATGGAACTCAGAGTCCAGGCATGTGCCCTGACCAGGAATCAAACCAGTGGACTTTTGCTTTGTGGGACAATGCCCAACCAACTGAGTCATACTGGTCAGGGCCCAAACGGGCTAAATAAAAATTGAAGATCATGTTTATCATATCAGAAAATTCTGGACAAATTTCAAGGGTGCTCAATTATATATTTGTAGACTATTAAAATCAAAGTTTCATAGATACCCAAAAGAGTATCCAAGAGGGCATTTCTGGGTCCTCTGATCAGGACAGCATAAAGTTGTGTTTAAAAAACAAAACAAAAAACAACTTCCTACTCTGGTTAACTTCATTTTAAGTCAGGACAGTTTTGGCTAAAACTTTGCTAAGAATGGATCCAGTTCTGCCTTCTGGAAAACACTGGTCTGCCCCTCTTCATACTTCTCCGCACTTTGACACCTTTTTGTCCCTGCTTCTGGTCTGAATCTTGGCTTCTAGATGAGGCATGGCCATCCTGCCTGCTGGGGTCAAGGACTGAATGCCCTCCAGGCCTGTACTCATAACTGACAGCAGCAGGGTGGGTTATTCAGGGCTCCATCTTTGCCAGGCACCATCCATGTGTGTTATCTCTTCTCACCCTCCCCAGACCTCCAACTCACAATAGCTCAAGTGTGTGTGGCTAGAATGGAGGTAAGATTCAGTGCTCGTGAGGTAAAATAGAGTGAAATAATTTTTACTTATGATCTTTCCTTAGGGGCCAGGTAAAGTCAGGTTTATCTTCTAGAGTGATGTGGCTAGTAGAGAAGGAATGAGTCATTTCTCTTACAGGGCTCACTTTTGGAAAGACCACACTATAATTTTATTTTTTTTTAACTAAGTGAGGCCTGGTGTTTGGAGAAAATGTGGGCATATATTTCTTGTACTCCCTCCCTCCTCCCATCCTCCAACCTGCCCCACCCACTCCAGGATAACCACCATCCCTAATCCTAGTTACCATCTCCTTTCTTTCTTTTTTATTTAGTTTTATCTCCTCTTACAGGCAATTTAAAATTTAACATATTTTTCATATCAACTGTCTTTAACTTCATTAAAAAGAGTATTTTACAGCATATGATTTCTGGGGATTTCTTTTGATTGCTTTGTAACAGTTCAGAAGGTGAGAGTACCACTTTTTTTAATGTATTTTCCTCTTGGTGGAAAATGCATAAAAAAAAGTGTGGTACTTTTTTTTACTGTGGCATCTCAGTCTTAACCTGCATGTCAAATTCCATTTTTATCTTAACAGAAAAACCACTGGGGGTTTTGATTAGACTTTCTCCCTTAAATGTGGCTTCCTAAAGTATTTCTTCCCTGGATTTTGCTTGAGATGCTCATTTGATCACTTAAGCTTATTCTAAGAGAGAAAATACATAATGCTGAACAGCTTAGTAACATTTATATTATCAGGAATAAAGAATGCTTTTTGTAAATATTGTCAAATATAGAAAGAATTTCTGGGAAGTATGGGTAACTGTCAGCAGGTTTTTGCTTCTTCACAACAATATGGTAGGCACATAAAAACAATACAGGAGATGAAGTTCTTATTCCATTGCTTAGTATTTTTAATCACATGTCTATTTGGATACCAACAATAATATAATTTTGTGCTTGGCTTTTTTCTTCTTGTTCTTCTTTTGGTTGTTAGTTCACATTAAAAAAATTCATCCCCAGTTCTTATATCATAGAAAACATGTAATTAAATGAAATTATCGGGAAAAACCATAAATGATATGAATTTTCAAAGGGATTGGCTCTAGCAAGTCCTTACAAGGGTATCCAAACTTTTGGTGTCTCTGGGCCACACTGGAAGAAGAAGAGTTGTCTTGGGCCACATATTAAGTACATTGCAACATGTAATCAGGAAAAAAAGAAAACTCATAATGTTTTAAGTAAATTTATGATTTTGTGTTGGGCCACATTCACAGCCATCCTGGGCTGCAAGTGGCCCACTCCTGCTTTAGGAGATAGAGTGCCAAACATTAGCTTTATCCATATTAGTGTCAAAATTGATTCAGTTAAACAAAATTCTGTATTGTATACCAGTTGCCTGTTTGATGACATTACGAGTGACATTTGTTCACCAGGGAAAGATTTCAAAGACAAACATTTGTTTTAGTTTATTGTTCAGACAGACCTATGGGTAGGAATGGCTAAGCCAGTTAATCAAGGAAGGCCTCAAAGAATTAAGTTTGTGTCTATAAGAAAGAAGGCTGCAGTCAAGTGAAAGTAAATTTTGAAAGTCCTCTGGCTATGCAATACCACTGAACATTTGGTGAATCAGACCCTTTTTGGGGTGTTGGCCAGGTAACAGAAGACGATACCTTTTAGGGGTATTGGCCAGATAACAGAAGATAACACATTTTTGCCTCTTCTCAATGATCTATTTTAACTTTTCAAGTGCTCACGTTATGTTATGGTTATCTCTAACCAATTTTTCCAAAGGTTGAGTGTTCTACCTCATGAGACAATCCATAGCATTTTTAAAATGACAATTAGAAATGTCTCTAAGCTAAACTAAACTTCATCTCCCTTTGCCTTTTGGAGTTTCACAAATAAGTAGTCATTTGTATACTGACAATATTGTATTAGAATATTTAAAGCCAGAAAATTTCAGTTTTCTAACCAGAGTTTCAAATCAACAGTCATCTAAATAACTGACATAATTTCAATTAATAATAAATACAACTCCACAAATAACTCAAGTTATTTGCTCTTTATAATCTTAATTTGGAAACTGAAAACTAAGAATGTAGAGTTAAAAGATTCTCCCAGGATTTATGTACTTGAGTCAACTGGTAAGGTAAAAGTGTTTTATGTCAAGTTTACTCTTGAAAATCTCTTAATTGCTCACAAAGTAAATGCCAATAGAGCTGATTTTACCTCCAGGATTGGAATAGATTGTTCTTTTGGCTGGACTACAGATAAGCTTCTGCACAGCTAAAGAAAACATCAGCAAAATGAAAAAGGAACCAACCACATGGGAACATATATTTGCCAATGATACCTCAGATAAGAGTATGATCTCCAAAATATATAAAGAACTCACACAACTCCACTCCAGTTAGACAAACAACCCAGTTAAAAAATAGGCAAAGGACCTGAAAAGACACTTCTCCAAAGAGGACATACAGAGGGAGAGTCCAGAGACATATGAAAGAATGCTCAGCATCACTAGCTATCAGAGATGCAAATTAAAACCACAATGAGATACCATTTCACACCAGTCAGAATGGACATTATAAACAAATCAGTAAGTGCTGGCAAGGATGCAGAGAAAAGGGAATCCTAGTGTACTGTTGGTGGGAATGCAGACTGGTGCAGCCACTGTGGAAAACAGTATGGAATTTCCTCAGAAAACTGAAAATGGAACTGCCTTTTGACCCTGCAATTCCACCTCTGGGATTATACCCTAAGAATCCTGAAACACCAATTCAAAAGAATCTATGCACCCCAATGTTCATAGCAGAACAGTTTACAATAGCCAAGTGTTGGAAACAATCTAAGTGCCCATCAGCAAATGAGTGGATAAAAAAACCTGTGGTGCATGTACACAATGGAATACTATGCAGCAGAAAGAAAGTAGGAGTTCCTACTCTTCATGACAGCATGGATGGATCTGGAGAGCATCATGCTAAGTAAAATAAGCCAGGCAGTGAAAGACAAATATCATATGATCTTCACCTATAAGTGGAACCTAATGAACAAAACAAATAAGCAAGCCAAATATATCAGGAGGCACTGAAATAAAGAACAAACTGAAAGTAACCAGAGGGAAGGGGGAAGGAGGATAACAGGGAAAGAAGAGGAAGGGTTCTCAAGGAGCATGTA
Source organism: Anoura caudifer (assembly GCA_004027475.1). Lineage (NCBI taxonomy): Eukaryota > Metazoa > Chordata > Mammalia > Chiroptera > Phyllostomidae > Anoura > Anoura caudifer. The sequence continues at coordinate 140,208 of PVKU01004443.1, forward strand.
TAAAGGACCCATGGACAAATTCAGAGTGGGGTAGGGTTAGGGCAGGAGGTAGGGGTGGGTGGTGGTGGGAAAATGGAGACAAGTATACTCAACCAATAAAAATAAAAAAAATTTTTAAAGAGTAAAAAAATTAGATAATGGCATTATGTTAATGTAAGATGTTAATAGGGTATTTGGGTGAGTGGTACATAGGGATCCTCAGTATTTTTTGTAACCCTTCCATAAATCTAAAATCACCTGAAAATAAACATTTAAATGAAGTCAAAATCTAAACTAAAAAAAGGTCAATGAATGGAAAAAGATCTTCATCTCACCATTCTGTTTAACATTTCATAAGAAAAGTAGATATAGATGATTGTTAAATTATTTATATATTTTTTGTAAATTGTCATTTTTACTAATCAACATATTATGAATTTGTGACCATCAGAATACATAGTTTGGCTGGGGTGGGGGGGAACGATTGGGGGAAAATGCAGACAACTATAACTGAACAACAATAAAATAATTAAAAAGAAAGAATACATAGATACAATGCATTCATTTAGGGTGTATTTTCTGTCACCATGACACCAGACAATTTCAATGTGAAACTGATGAGTTTGAAACCTATCTGTAAAATTCCTTCACCCTTTCCCATAAGGACATTTAGACCATGGGAAAAATTAAAAAATAAAGTGGTTGTTTGGCAGTTAGGAACTGCACTGTATGAACAATAACTCTATTCACTTGGCATGAATGCACATTGTTGAAATTATCCATATGATGCAAAACACTACAGAATGTTTCTTTACTGTTTTCCATCTAAAGAAAAAAAACACGTATTGAATACCTTCAACAAGCCAGGCATTATGCAGAGTAGCAGCACTTGTCACATATTCATCAATAAATGTGGAAACATAGACAATTTATTAACTGAAGGAGGAAACCAATTCTTGAGACAAAACTGTCACATAAAAGAGAAGATTAAGGGGAAAAGAGTATGGTAACATGTAAATGATGTTCTTCAAAAGAAAAATAGTGGACAGTGATAGAAACAACTCTACTGCTGTATCTTGAAAAATAAGTTCACAAGTGTCATCTTCCAGTTCTCTAAGTATTTCATAAAAATTTGACTCATCATTGAAGGAACAATGGTTTGCAAAGTATTCACCTTAAGATTAACTTATACGAAGCTCTAAATAATGCCATTTATTTAGCAAAATAAAAAATACTTTTTACTAGAAAAAATTACAAAGTATCTTCAAATGGACTGCTCAATGAATCCTTTCAAGATATGCATGTCTAAGGAAAAAGTCATTTTAGAAACAGAAACTAGGCTTAGCTAGTATTTCTTATAGTGAAAAATGTTTTATAAATTGTCATAAATCAATAGCAATAACAGAATAACCCAACAGTGATAACAGGATTTTCCCAAGAGAAAACAATGGAGGAACATTACATCAAGTCTCACCTCTCTCTGCCATTTGATAGAGGTACAATTTTGTTAAAATAAAAATTAAACGTAGCCTTGATGAGGAAAAGAGTTTGTTAATGTCCAATACTTGATGGATACTAAAGAAAACAGAAAAAGGCATTCCCCAAACCTTTCATTCTGGGTAGGGAGGATTCATTGAAATTGAAATTTCAATGGTGTATGCAGGAGCTATATATGTATTTTTTAAGGTAGTGGTGGAGGCACTACCTTCTTGATAAGTTGATTCATCCATCACTAGTGCCAGACTACAGTAGTTCTGTCAAAATTTGGCCATTGGAAGTATAGAAAAGATAATTTGAAAATACACTCAATTTTAGGATCTTACTAACTGCCATTTACTTCATGACCCTGAACAACTATCAACCTTCATTTCCTTATCTGTAAATTAGGAATATACAGCAAGTAACTTTAATGGATAGGAGAGAGATCAAATAAACTGAAACTTCAAAAAGTACTGTGTGAACCATAAAACATGATAAAGGACTAGAGAGATTTACACAACTCAGAGGAAAAAAATCTCATGTGAACAATTTATTTTGACAAAACAAACTACAAACCTTACATTCTAAACTCCCAAAATTCTACTTATTTAAAAAATAAGAGACAAGGCATCCTGGACTCCAGGATTTCAGACATGAATAAAATAGTACCAGATTTTCAAGTTATATAAGATAGCTGAATTTTATATACCATAAACGTGAGGAAAATGGTGACATACATTCATCATTTTCAAATCTGCCTATAGAAACACACGGACATTGAGTTTCTAACCACAGTTTCATTATCAGCAAACATCTAAGTAACTGACACAATTTCCACTAATGGTAAATACAACTCTACAAATATCAAATTACACAAATCATTTGATCTTTATAATCTCAATCTGGAAATTGAAAAATAAGAGGAATGTAGCATTAAGAAAATGCTACAAAAGCGCATCATGACAAGGAATGCTGCAAGTAGTTTCCCTTAAGAATGATTTTTGAAAATTTAAATTTTATCAGAGAAATTAAAAACTTTAGTGTGAGCAGCAAGTTAAATGAAGTATTGGCTGAATCTCTAAAGATCTAGCAAATCAGAGATTTTGTACAATTAATTAGTAACATACACATTTAAGAGATTAATATTGACTGTTTAATAGAATGTTTAGATGGTTCAGAAGTGTCTACTCTTTATAGTTCACTTTAGCTTTACATGTCAATGAAAGTTAAGATTCCTCAGAGCGAAGTTATAGCTTATACTGTACTAGATACAGATGATATGCATACAATTCAGAACAAAAGTTTGCTTTCACCTTCAAGGAACCTATTTTTAATTTACACAAAATTAGATTGTTTTTTCACACACATGCATTGAAAAAGTGCTTCCAAAATATACATGGCCCATTTCCATAACCCTAAAACAAAAATAAACGCACATAAATGTCTAATAGTTTATACATTTTATGTAAATTTTTTTCATTAATCTTTAAACAAATTCAATCTAGAGAGGTGTGACAAACTTCTTACAAATTTCTATGACTTAGGAAATTAAAAATCTAAGACCTCTATGAAGATTGCAATTGTGTGCAAGTCATACATTAGTTCATTCACTCCCGAAACTAATTTACCCCTTAATCTCTAAAGGCTGCAGGTACGTGTTTCATTAATTATAAAAACAAGAAGACTAATGGAGAAGGACTTGCTGAAATTAGTCTCCCACAAAAGTTGTTTTGAATCTTGTTGTTACAAATAGATTTAATATGCCGGTGACTTAAATTTTACAATAATTATAAAACATTCACACTAATATATTTGAATGGAATGTAATTAAGACCACATGTAAGTCTTTAATGAACAGTATTTGTCGTTTAATTCAACAGCCAGTGGTATTTAAATACAGAAATAGTACCATCTCTTTTCTCTTTTATAAAGTGCTATTTTTAACTGGGTAGATTTACTATCCAGCTAATAACTTCACTGTTCATCTATAACAGGGATGTCAAACTCATTTTCACCGGGGGCCACATCAGCTTCATGGTTGCCTTCAAAGGGCAGAAATAATTTTAGGACTGTATAAATAAATTTAGGACTGTATAATTGAAATTATTAAGGAGTTGAAATTACATTTGGCCCTTTGAAGGCAACTGCGAGGCTGATGTGGCCCCCGCCCGGTGAAAATGAGTTTGACACCTCTGATCTATGATTCCAGGAAACAATGAAAAATTGAAAGAATTTAGTGTTTTAAATGTTCACAAAATACTGCTACAAAGCATAGAGACTGAGTGTTTTATTAGTAAAACAAAGTGTACCTCAACTGAGTCGTTACGTTGAATTAATGATTACTTCACAAAAGCACAGGTTCACTAACATTTATGCCAATTTTTGCCAATCATCTAAACCAGAACAGTTTCTATATGCAGTTCAACTCTAAGCACCAACAAGTAGGGTCATGTCAAATAGAAGCAATGGTTACATGATTCCAGAATAAAAACTACAGCAAATTTAGATTTCTGGAATAGCAAAACAAGATACTAAGAATCAGAACCAAAGGCTGTATTTTACCTAAAAACATCATAGATTATTAAAGATGTTTTCTTTAAATGAAAACTTGTATAGTTATTAATAATGTACCTTAATACTGAGTGCAGTGGTATGAGATATTTAAGAGGAAAGCATACTCAAAAGTGAATGTTGTCTATTTTTTCAGTTTAGTGATCAAACCTGAAATTGCTTTTTAAAAAAGTTGGACACTACTTATAATACAGATAGGATACCAACAGAGTTCCCATTTTTATTCACATTATTCTCTAATTAGTATTTTTGCATTTCTACTGTTACCTGACCCTCTGTAGTATCTTAAAAACCAAATGCAATAAGTAAAAACGACAGGGAGTATGTAGTTTGGTCCACAAAATACTAAGATTCACTACAATTTGCATTTCTTATTGTTTTTGGAATAGTAACTACTTTCAAAAATATATACATAAAAGTGCAATATTCCTTACTTTGCATCATCCAATAATGGTTAAATCAAAGAAAGCCTCAGTCATCAATTCTGTACCCCCAATTTTAGATCCATTTCTAGTCTTCACAAACAGGGACTCCAGGGTAGAGGACTGGCACAAGGAAAAGAGGCTTAGGTCAAGGTTCAAAACCACTTCACCCAGAATACTAGGGGGAAATGTCCCTGACCCACCAAGTAAGAATGCCTAATTTAACCTAGGTCTTTTCTAGTGTCACTTACTTGCTTACACTCAGTATTCTATTTCGCAAGACAAATAAAACTTAGAATTTTCTAAAAGAAAATATTTTTACCCGAATACATTGGACTTTGGTCTCAATTTGAATGAGGATAAGTGGACTTTAACAGACCGATCCTCTTCTTCTTCCTCCCCTTCCTCCAGGGGCTGCTCCGGGTCTCTGAAAGAGGGTGTGGTGTGTATGATCTGGGTTCGGAAGTGAATTTTGTTGAGTCTGGGTTTTATTCGCCCACTAGAGCTGCCTGAAGCTTTGCGACCTGGGTCCTTTACTTTGCCTCCAGTCCATCCCTCAGCCAGGTGATGGTGGTGATCCCCTCCATCCTCCAGGACATGCGAGAATTTGTAGGTGATGAGGTGCGAAGGGAGTACCTTTGAAAACCTCCAGCGCCCTCCCCCGCTGCCCGGTGCGTTCTCCCCGTCGTCCTCGTCCAGGGCTCCTACCAGGTTCTTTATTTCTTCGGCGATGCTCTGACTCAGGTACTGCGAAGCCTTTTTCCCACTGTAGTCCCTGACGTCCACATCTGCGTCATAGGCCCCCACCAGCAACTTCACCACCTCCACGTGCCCATGCATGGCTGCCAAGTGAAGGGCTGTGTAGCCTCCACTTGTCCTGGCGTTGATGTTTACTGGCAGCTGGTGTTTGTTGGCGAAGTTGACCAGCATGGCCAGGAGCTCCTGCCGGCCGTGCTTGGCGGCCCAGTGCAAGCAGGTGAAGCCGGTGATGAAGTCCCGCTTAGCCAGCAGGCCGGGCTCGCAAGTGAGCAACGTTTCTAGGCTGTCCCACTTGCCGTCCGAGGCTGAGAGCATCCAGGCGTGCTCCAAAGGGTCCAGCGTCACCGAGCCTCCGCTGCTGCTCTCCTCCTCCGCCGACGATGAAGCAACAGATGCGCTATCCGAGTCAGTCCCGCCTTTGCCGCGTCCTACCCCAGAGAAGCCCCCGGGGCTACTGCCTCCAGTACAGATGCTCCTCTTCAGCTGCGGGGAGCTTCCCATCACAAGATCCCGGAGGTTTTGGCGAGTCGATCTCGGGGTGGTGGTCCCCCCAGGAGAGCTATCCCCTTCCGCCTCCTCGCGGCCGTGGGGCTTGAGTTCCAGGTCCTCGCCGGTCGCGGTCGGAGGCTGCGCGTCGCGCCGCGAGTTTCTCCTGCGGGCCCCGCCGCTCAGGGTCGGCCCGCTCCGGTTGTCGTCCGCCAAGCTGGTCGGCCCAAGAGCGGCAGCGGAAGGCTCCCTTTCGCCGGGCTCGCAGACCGGAGTCCGGAGCGCCACAGACGCCGCCGCCGCCTCCAGGCACAGGCCACTCTCCCGGCCCTTCGCCGAGCCGTCTGGCCTCTCGGGGGAGCTGCCACGGGGCTCGGCTTCTGCGGTCACCGAGATGTGGGGCAGGTCCTGGGGGGTCACGGCCTTGGGCGACGGTGGGCCACCGTAGAACCTCCTCTTGAGATGCACAAACTTAGAGCCGTCGGCGGGGTCCGTGCGCACGGTGGCCACTGCGTTGACCAGTTCCTTGAAGCGGGCGCGCTGCTCCGAATCATTGCCCAGGGCGCCCGAGAAGTGCCGCACCAGCTCGGAGCGTCGGACGCGGCCCCCACGCTCCGCGAGGAAGTGCAGCACTACCTCGGGGCCGAGTTCTGCCGGACCCTCCATCCGTGGTCTCGCGACTCCCTTAGTGGCTGGCAGGCGGGCGGCTCAACCCGGCCCCATCGCTGCCGGTTTCCAAGTATGGGTTCCTCAAGCTTCAAATCTTTCTGTCTGCTGCGGAATACGCCGGCAACAACTCCCCGCGCCTCGCCCAGCGCAAACACGCCTCCGCCGGCCCCGCCCCACTCCTTTCCGGTCCCGCGCTGACCGTAATCTCTGCTCCAGCCAGCTTCCCTCCAAGACCAGCCCCCAGGCACCACCCACTTCCGGCTCTCTTGTCCGCTTACTAGCGGCTCTCTCTGTCTCTGCAAGCTGGTTGAAGGGTTCCCGCCCGAATTTCCACGAGTCGTCTCGCTCACGTTCCCAGTGTCCTCCAGTCACCTTCCTCTTGCATGTCCCAAGAAACTAAAGGATGCTCCTGTAACAGCCTGGCTCGCTAACGCCTCCAGCTTGGCCCCGCCCCTTCACCGGGCGGTGGAAGCCCGCCCTTCTCGTTGCACCACCTACGGCCCGCGCCCCGAGCGCCTGTCGAGTTCAGCCCTCCCTGGACCCCTGGCTCCCTTCGTTAGGGAGCGCTGGTCTGGGCTTGGTTGAGACCGCTGTTCTGCTGGCCCTCAGCCTGTTTCCCGCAGCTACCGCCCGGAACCATGACGTCTGAGGAGGCGCGGCACCTGGTGAGTTCGGGCGACCCTTTCACAGTGCCTGATTCCCAGGATCTCCGCCTTGCCGTTCCCGGGGTCCCAACGTAACTTCCTCCCGCTGGAGCTCAGGCGGGCAGCTGGTCCCGGCTGCCTCCGGCCCCGGCGGCAGCGTTGGTGGGGACCTGCCTTCCACGTTCTTCTCGGGCTTTGCGGCTGGCCGGTCCGACAAAGGGGTGCAGGGACTCTCTTCTGCTGTCCAAAGCCGGGCGGCCGGCACTTGGCGCTCAGGGTGCCCGGCAGGTCGTAGCGCCGGGCGGGAGCGGCTTGCGTGGCTTCCCATCTTGGCAAGAAGTTAAATCTGAATCTGTGGTCGCGGGTCCATCGTTCTTATAACGGTTTTGAACGCACAGAACCAATACTAGTGATCTTTTACAGTGTACCCTGACTCTCCTCGCTGAGATCCCGCCAGTTCGTTCACTGTTTGGTTTAACCCAACTGTGCGCTAGTCTAAGGCGTCCTCCAGTTAAGATTTGAGCCTCCTCCTCCCTCTCCTAGCGCCCCCCCCCGCCCACTTTTTTTTTGCCTTTGCATCCTCGTGCATTAAAATAAGACGTGTGACTGATTTGTTCGTGGTTTATGCCTTTCAAGTCAGTTTTATGTATCGTCTGATAGTAAGCCAGCTTTTCTGAAAATGTGGTCACAATTGTTACTTGCCTTTTTCACATTCACTTTCTTTTGAGTATACGTTGAAGTTTTCAGAGGCTACAGAATGTGGAGTGACCTCACCTCAGGGCTGATGGAATGTGTCTTTGAGAATACTTGTCTTTAAAATTTTTCGTTTTAATTTCTTTTTTTAATATATTTTATTGATTATGCTACTACAGTTGTCCCATTTTCCCCCTTCACTCCCCTCCACCCTGCACAACCTCCCCCACCCACATTCCCCCCCTTTAGTTCATGTCCATGTGTCATA